>PVJH01026711.1:16048-29788 GCA_004026705.1 Nesogale talazaci
GCCCTCTGGTGGTAGGAGTAGGAGGCCCAGCCCAGCCTTTGCTCCTGTGGCGCCACTATTGGAATTGAACCTCCATCCTAGTGGGCCGCAGTCCCCTGCACAACCACTGCGCCACCAGGGCTCAGCCCTCTATGTAAATATTTACCAGCTCATTTCTCCCATTGTGTAGTGTTTGAGCTTATGGTGCAGTTTGTTAACATTGGCTTTAAATGTAATTGGGAAGTGAAATGTGCTCTCACCCAAAACCAAGGGCATACTCCAAAGGCAAATATAAAAATATTATTATCTGGGTGCTAGTTGTTTTGCATTTTCCTAGCCTTCTACTAAGCTATGGTGTTTTTCACTTTGTTCCCGATCAGAATCAGAATCTTAGCTGACTTACATTCCAATTCTAGAGTTTACTTAGTTGGAATGGGTCTCCTTCGTTTGGGTAGTTACAGGCAGGAAGTATCTGCCTGTAACTTACTCGGTGTCCAACAAAATTCTTTTCTTGAACTTGGCCTTACTTATGATTGAGTCCTAGGAAATGATGAGCCCATAGAATAGATTTAACGCTTATCTGGACCATTTAACTCTAAACAACAAGAGGGGCTGAGCCCCGGTGGTGTAGTGGTTGTGCGCGGGACTGCGGCCCACGGGGATGGAGGTTCAATTCCGGCTCCCAGCAGCAAAGGCTGGGCCTCCTACTCCCACCACCTGAGGGCAGTGATGCCTAAAATTAAAAAAATAAATAAAATTTAAAACAACAACAACAAGAATTTGGGTTGTACAGCTATAAAAACCATGTTCGTAAACACCAACTCAATACTCATTTATGTGTATACACTATCTTCTTCTTTTTAAATTAAAAATTAGAGTTGGGAACTGCTTTGCTTCTGTTGGCTAAGGCTAGGTAGTAATAATCATTTTATATCTCTCTCTAGGGATCGTCCTTTATACCTTCATGTTCAGGGTCAGACCCGGGAATTGGTGGATAGTAAGTAATATCTTTGACTCACCTAGGACTTTTTGGTGAAAAGTGTGTGGGAGAATTCTGTGTAACAACTTGGCAAGCTCTGGTGACTGTGTAACTCCTGGTTTATGGACCAGGTTTATGCAAATGTACTCCAGGAGCTCAGAAGTACCTCTAAAAAGGTTACTCTTTGTACCCTTGAACCTGTCCCATCCTAAGCATTAGGCATGCATTTGGCATCTCATTCAGGTCTCTGGTATAGTGTTTTTCCCCCTTTTTTTGGGGGTGGGGGTGGGAGGAGCATCACTGACCTCTGGTGGGAGTAGGAGGCCCAGCCTTGCTCCTGGAGAGCTGCTGCTGGATTTGAATCAACCCAGTGGGCCGCGGTCCCGCGCACAACCACTATGCCACCGGGGCTGAGCCCAAGACATAGTGTTTTATGATCTGCCTTTTTCTAGGAGCTGTAAACCGCATCAAGGAAATTATCACCAATGGGGTGGTGAAGGCTGCCACAGGCACGAGTCCAACTTTTAATGGTGCAACAGTCACTGTCTACCACCAGCCGGCACCCATCGCCCAGCTGACTCCAGCCGTGAGCCAGAAGCCTCCTTTCCAGTCAGGGGTATGTTTGGTGAGGGAATCGCTACCCATTTCTTAACATTCTGACCCGAAAGTCAGGCCCACAGGATACTCTGTCCACGGGCCAAGTGGGCATACCGGTGTCACGAGCATCTGACACCCACATCTCCCACCGGTTCTCCAGAAAGAAGGTTGATTCCAGGGTCTGAGCACTGTATATTGTATGTTTTCAAGTTTGTGGCTTGCATTGGTGAACTGGAGGACTAAGAAGGCTGAGTCTGATGAAGCAAGACTCTGCTGATACAACCCTCCTAGACAAAAGGGGGTGGAGAGAGCAGCCCTACTGGCGAGCCCCACGGGGCTGACTGTGCTACCCGACATCCGCTTACTTTACACAGGAGCAAGCCTGCCGGCAAGAATCCCTTTTTCACTTGCTGGGATCCCGTAGTCTCGCAGGAGAGGGGAGTCTCACTCTGGGGCTTTTCTCTACACCGTTTGCTGAGCAGATTAGGGTGCTGGTGCTTACATAAGGACATTGACTAGTATTCTCATTTAAATTTAAACTGCTTGATTGAGTGCTCCCAAGCAATGACAGGAGTCTTTATTCTGAATGTGATTAAAATTACCGGGGATGGAAATATTTCCTGTGAGATGAGAATGTCTTTACCATATAGTCTCTGTTTAAAACAATCTGAAATGTTCCCTTGTTTTGCAGATGCATTATGTCCAAGATAAATTGTTTGTGGGTCTAGAACATGCTGTGCCCACTTTCAATGTCAAGGAGAAGGTGGAAGGGCCAGGCTGCTCCTATTTGCAGCACATTCAGATGGAAACAGGTGCCAAAGTCTTCCTCCGGGGCAAAGGCTCAGGCTGCATAGAGCCAGCATCTGGCCGAGAAGCTTTTGAACCTATGTATATTTACATCAGGTACGGGTGAACGGGGCAAAGGGCACTTCAATCCCTTTCAGATGATTGTGCAGGAAACACCCAAACTGAGAGATAATGGTCTTAAATAGTAGTAAGGGGAGGGGTTTGGGGTTTAAAACCAGCAATATTCACTAGACCACTCAATAGCCAAAGTATTGACTCAGGAGGTGGAATTGCCTGTTAATGACTTCTCAGTCTCAGAGTTATTTCAATAAGGTTTTGGGTTTTACCCAAGTCTTAAAGGCTTTGATTCGGGCTGAGCCGCGGTGGCGTAGTGGTTGTGCGCGGGATTGCGGCCCACTGGGACGGAAGTTCAATTCCAGCAGTGGGGCTGGGCCTCCTACTCCCACCACCGGAAAGCAGTGATGCCCACCCCACAAAAGAAAAAAAAAAAAAAGGCTTTGATTCTAAACAGTGGTGAGTCTAAAATGTTTCATTTAAACCTGTGGTCATTTAAACCCAAGTTAACAGTAATTTTGTATCAAGATGTATCATACGCAGAGAAATCTGTAAGGTATTTGTTGTAACTACTGGAGTTCTAACTAGAAGGGCTTATATATAGCTTATTTTTTAGTGATTCAGAGGTGTGGGTTTGAGATGTAGGGGATGTATTAAAATAGCTTGAAATCGAAGGCAGAATTCTGCATCTCCTATTTCCCTCCTGTTAGCATTCTTTTCTTTTTTATTATTTATTTAGGCATCACTGCCCTCTGGTGGGAGTGGGAGGCCCAGTTTTGCTGCTGCAGGATTTGAACCGCCAAGCCAGTCGGCTGCAGTCCCACACTCAACCACTATGCCACCGGGGCTCAGCCCATTCTTTTCTTTTTTACAGTCATCCCAAACCAGAAGGCCTAGCTGCTGCCAAGAAGCTCTGTGAGAATCTCTTGCAAACAGTGAGTTAGTTGTGTTTGTCTCTTTCAGAGGCGTCCCTGTTACTGGGGTGGGGGTGGGCAGCACTTTTTCTCATCCTGCAGTAAGGAGCTGTGGTGGCGGCGGCGTGCGTGGGTAAGCCTGGGGACGCTAACCACAAGGTCCGCAGTTGGAGACCGCCCGCTGCTTCTCAGGAGACCAAGGCTTTCTCTACCCTGTCCTTTCAAGCAGCTGAGTCGCCATCAACTGGGTGGCCTTGAATTTGGTTTATAGGAACTAGGAAGGTCCTCAACAGGATGAATTGACCCTGGCTGCAACCCTGGGCGCGAGCTCCGGAGGGTGGCACAGGGTCAACAATAGTGTCGTGCTGTCGTGCGCAGACGTGCTATGGATTACAGCTGGCCATAAATCAACAGCAGCATAGTACTGCCTTGCCCTAAGAGGAAGGTAGGCTCACCTGGCCACGGTTGCAGCTGTGAGCGTTCCTTACCTGGGAACTATTCCAGTGTGGAGTTCTGTCTTGGAATTTCAATGTTGCCACTTGTGGTCAAATTGTTACTGGTGGACAGTACACATTCCTTTTGAAGACTAATGTTTGCTGAAGGGTAAACTTGGTTTCCCCAAAGGCTAGGTAGGTGGAGCAGCTGTTAGACAAGGCCAGTCACCAGTAAAAAGGGTTTTAACGGCTCAAGAGAAAGGTGAAGCTTTCTGCTTCTGTCAAGATTGTCAGTTCAGAGGTGGTGGTGGATCATTTTATTGGGAACTCTTACAGCTTGCATGATAATCCATACACCAGTTGTATCAATCACATTTATGCATGTGTTGGCCGTACTTTTAATTAATTTAAAAAAAAAAAAGATTGTCAGTTCCAGGAAACCCTACAGTGTTACCATGAGTCAGAATCAGTTAAGCACTGGGATTTTATTTTATTTCATTTTTTTATTTTTGGGGGGGGCATCACTGCCCTCAGGTGGTGGGAGTAGGAGGCCCAGCCTTTACTCCGTGGAGCTGGAATGGAACCTCCATCACAGTGGGCCGCAGTCCCACGCACAACCACTACGCCACCGGGGCTCAGCCCTAACACTCGGGTTTTATTTTGGGGTTTTTTTTTAGCTGACAAGTGGGGCTACAGTAGTTAGTAGCATCTTTGGGATAAGTGGATATTTGATTATTCACCCTTTTTATTCTGTAAAGGAAATGACCAAAAGTTAAACTGTGTGGCTATTTTCATAGCATCTAAAGGAAGTCAGACTTTGGGTTTGAATGTGTTCAACCTTGTCTTTGGTATGTCAGGGCATCCTCTGTGTGTGTGTGTGTGTGTGTGTGTGTGTGTGTGGTGGGGGGGGGGGTTCTGTTGTCCTTGCTTCTGAGCAAATCACCTGATTGGCCAGCCCATGTGTGTACCAGAAAACTTCCCAGCCATTCCTTGTGTTTTTCTGGTTAAGAGGCTTAGTAAGATTCTTTTCATGAACTAGAGGTGAAAAACTGCAAAAATCACATCCTGATTTTATTTATGTTTTTGACATGTAATGTTCATCCCTTAAGTGTTCAATAAATAAATTAGTGGATTCTCACAGTTATACTAATGGCTTTAAAATGTCTTAATTGGGCTGAGCCCCGGTGGCGTGGTGTTTGTGCGCGGGACTGAGGCCCACTGGGACGGAGGTTCAATTCCAGCAGTGGGGCTGGGCCTGCTACTTCTACCACCAGAGAGCAGTGATGCCCCCAAAAATAAATAAATGTCTTAATTGCTGTGTGATTTAGGATGGTCCATCTGCCCCATTCCTAAAACTTGGCCTAATGAACTTCTAGATGTACCTTATTATAAATTCTATTAAAAACTTGTCAAACGTTTACATTTGAATGACACCTTACATGTAGACATTTACATTGGCATCGTTTTGGGCTGTATAAATACGAAGTGAATTCAACGTGTCCTATATGAATTTGTTTCTCTTTCCTTCTCAGGTTCATGCTGAATACTCTAGATTTGTGAATCAGATTAATACTGCTGTACCTTTGCCAGGTGTGTATGTCTTAAAGTGTTTATTTTAATTTAAAAAACAAAACAAAACCTAGTTAGTGGTAGCGATGTACAAACGGTGATACCTGAAGTTAGCCTTATGTGCCAGGGCACTGATGTCCCTTCAATTTGGGGTGATTTGGAAATTCATTCTTGCCTCAGTATTTTTCTTCCCCTAGATAATAAGTTTAATATTCGGCTAAAATGTCTCATTCTGCTGCAGCTGATTAAACACTTTTTTTCTTCCCCCTCAGGCTATACACAACCCTCTGCTATAAGTAGTGTCCCTCCTCAGCCACCATATTATCCATCCAATGGCTATCAGTCTGGTTACCCTGTTGTTCCCCCTCCTCAGCAGCCAGTTCAACCTCCCTATGGAGTACCAAGCATAGTGCCACCAGCTGTTTCATTGGCACCTGGAGTCTTGCCAGCTTTACCTACTGGAGTTCCACCTGTGCCAACACAATACCCGATAACTCAAGTGCAGCCTCCAGCTAGCACTGCACAGGTAGGATGGTTCCGTGGGCAACATGATCCCATTGAGTTAGGAAGAGGCTGGGTGGGGAAGAGGGCGGAGGGAGAGTGGTATGTATTATTCATGGAAGACATGAGACTGATTCTGTCGTCCCGTCGTCTTCCCGTGGGCCCACCACCCTGTCACCTGAAAACTCTGAACAGCGTGTCCATCTGTGTCTGTCATTCTGAAGTTTGCTTTGTTTTCACAAGTCTGACTTACCAGGTGGTTTAGCAGAAAAGCTGACAGACGCAGTAAAGTGCCATCTAGTCAAGGTTCTAGGTCTTGCAGGCCATGTGGCCTCTGCTGTAGTTGCTCCACTGTCACTAGTGTGGAAGTGGCTATCTGCAATACTTAGATGAGTGCATACGGCAGGGGTCTAAGAAAATTTGACGGGCAGAAGCAGGTGGCCAGCCAAGATGGATCATGGGCTGTAGTGTGCCTACCCCTGGCTTTGGAGTGTTAAGATGGAATGATCAAAAGTTGCCATAGCCGGTCTAATTTGAGAAAGAAACCTACCACGTATTGGTTTCCCTGAGCTTTCAGATCTAAGTATTATGAATAATGATGTCTGCTTCCAAGTTGGGGAAGGCATAGCTAGCCATTGTGGGAAGTCCATAGCTAACTCCTCCTCTGGGCGAGAGAGCCTGGTGAGGATGGTGATGGGTTTATGGCGGGCCCTCTTCCTTGGGTCTCTCACAGTGTCCCTGTGCCAGAGCAGACTGCAGCCTCGCCCCAGTGGCCAGCCTGATGACCATGGGCTGTGAGCCCTGACAGAGGCTGCATACTCCGACTCCAGAAGAGGGTTTGTGAGCTAAATTCTGCATGTGGTCTTTGGTCTTCCTTGATGTCCATTTTATATTTCACTGGAGCTACCGTTCCCTGGCTTTGGGCTACATTGCTTTGTAATTAGCAGGCAGCTTAGCAGTGGTTAAGAACTGCCTGCCAGGGCTCATTCCTCACACTTCCTTTATGTTTGAGCTGTGTGGGTTTGGAGTAGAACTTAACTCTCCCCAGGCTTTGCTGTTCCTCGTGTATGAGACGGACACCACTCTATTATCTTTGAGCGTTGCAAAGATTACCTAAGATGAGCCAGGCTGTCACTAAATGTGAGCTGTTTTTCTCAGCAGTAGTAGATTTTTAAAAAACTGTTTTGGGGCTGAGCCCCGGTGGTGTAGTGGTTGTGTGTGGGACTGCGGCCCACTGGGATGGAGGTTCAATTCCAGCGCCACAGGAGCTACTCCCACCACCAGAGGGCAGTGATGGCTAGAAAACTTTAAAAAAAAGTGTTTTGTCGGCTGAGCCCTGGGGCATAGTGGTTGTGTGTGGGACTGCAGCCCATAGGGTTGATGGTTCAAATCCATCAAATCCACCAATCCTGGAGAGCAACAGCTCTCCAGGAGCAAGGCTGGGCTTCCTACTCCCACCAGGGCAGTGATGCCACACATACACACACACACACACAAATTGTTTCCTTTCCTAGTATACATTGTCTTTTGATTATCCTGTATATTCATTTTTGGTATGCTCTCAAAACCTGAGACAGCCTTGCTCTTGACAAAGCAACTTATTAATAACCATGAAAATGGCAGATGAAGGTGCCTTTGCCACTGTATTTGCCACAGTAATTATTATACAGAAAGCTAAGACTTGGTAAAGGAACGAAGTAAGTGGTTGTTGTTGCTATTGTCTGTCTCCTGCACAAAGTTCACAGGTGGAGTTTTCGCTACCTGGTAATGGGCATGTTTGCCTTTCATATCTCAAGTGACGTGACAGGTTTTTCTTGAGGGTTTCAAGTGGTGCTGATGTAGGTCATTGTCTTTGGAATAAAGGTGTGAAGGCAGGTGGCTAACCAAAGTTCCCATGAAGGAAAGGAAAGAGCAGAATGTGAAAGGTTCAGCCCCTAAGATGCACACTGTGAGCCTTACCGCCCTACCAGGTGGGCATCTCACGTTATTTCTCCCTTCATTTGTTTTGGTCCCAGAATCCAATGAGCGGGCCTTTTATGCCTGCTGCTCCTGTCAAAGCTGCCCTGCCTGCTGGGCCCCAGCCTCAGCCCCCACCCCCACTCCCAGCTCAGCCTCAGGCACAGAAGAGACGATTCACCGAAGAGCTGCCAGATGAACGAGAGTCGGGACTTCTTGGATACCAGGTTAAATAAAACACCTTTCCTCAACCTTACTCTCTGCAGTAGGCTCCCTCTAGAGAAAGAGACATTCATATCTCTGTCCACAGTCCTCTAGACACTGCATTTTTGCTTTCTGGATTCCATGGAAGCTAGATATTTTAATTAAACTTGTGTGATTATTCTACAGCCTGGATTTTTATGTGAGGGCGGGTTTTTCCCGTAGATTTGTTCTAGACACTGTGGTAAGGGAATATAAAACGCCTCATCCAAAAAGACGTCTTCCTCTCACTGGCTTCTGTAGAATCCTCTTTTCATGCAGCCACTTTATTGTTGACCTCGAGTTGATTCTGACTCATGGCAACCCCATGTGTGTAAGACCAGAAAGGTGTTCCTTGGGGGTCTTCAGTGACTTATTGCACAGAAGTGGGTGCCAGGCCTTTCTTCTGAGGTGCACCTGCTGAGTGCATGAACAGCGTATCACGGGCTCTTGAAAGGCCACGAGGGCTCTTCTGTAAGATTGCCCCAGAATCTGCTGCTCTACCAATAGATGGTTTATATTTTAAACTACAACTTTGAGTGTGTTATCCACACACCCCATCCCCCTCAAAAAGATGATGTCCCTTCAAAAAGGCTGCAAGAAAAGGAGTGGGGGAAAGAACTGGCCCGATCGTGTGCACACAAGTAATTGTGGGCAATACAGTGGAGAATTTCCAAGAACTATTAAAATATGCCACGTGGTACGATTTTGTTTTGAGGCAATGAAGACCCATCATGGTTTTTAGCCAGAATCTTTACAAGCATTCTTTGAGGCATTTTATAGTTTATAGCAAGTTTATAGAAACCACTTGGATTAGGGGTGATCAGTTGAAAACAAATAGACACAACAAAATGAATCCCAGCATCCCTGCTCTGACCACGGTTAGGCTCCACACCCGAGCCATGTGATTCAATCTGACTCACTGCCATTTATGAGAAAGATGAGGCGCTTGAGGGTTACGTTAAGGAGCTAAAGCCAATGCAGCAGTTGTAGAGTTGCTAATGCCGCTGTATTTTTCTGCTCATAGCATGGACCCATTCATATGACTAATTTAGGTACAGGCTTCTCCAGTCAGAGTGAGGTGGAAGGCGCGGGACCCAAGCCGGCTAGTTC
The DNA here is from genome assembly GCA_004026705.1 of Nesogale talazaci. Lineage (NCBI taxonomy): Eukaryota > Metazoa > Chordata > Mammalia > Afrosoricida > Tenrecidae > Nesogale > Nesogale talazaci. The sequence continues at coordinate 25,192 of PVJH01026711.1, forward strand.
CTCAGGCAAAGAGCGAGAGAGGGACAGGTGAGTCTGTTGAAGTGCGATGAGCGGGTGCGTTAGTGAGCGTCATGGTCATTGCCGCACACTTGGTTCACGTCTGTGCGATTGATGCCACGGTTGGAAAATGGAAATGCCTTCCCAGGCGTAGAGGAAGCTGTGCTCGACTTTAAACATTGTCTGCCTCTTGACCATTTTTTTTTTTCTAGTTGGGGTCATGGGATGTTGCAGATGGAGGTATTGAATGGGAGCCCAGCCTCCTTTTCAGTGCTATAATTTGCCTTCTTAACTGGGAACTGGCTGTTTGGTTCCATCTTGGCCTCTTTTGGTGGGGGGACCTTACAATCTTACAAGCATGACAATATCCTGAAGTATCAAGTGGAAAGAATTTTAATTAGTGATCCAGGTTCTAATCTGCTTCGTAAGTTAAAAGTCGGTTGAATTTGAGAGAACATTTTTTTCCCATTGCTCAACAGGCAGTTGATGCCTCCACCGGCCTTTCCAGTGACTGGAATGAAAACAGAGTCTGATGAAAGGAGTGGGTCCGGGACCTTGGCTGGAGGCCATGGTAAGTAAGGTGTAGCTGGGGGAACAGGAAGTCTTAAACTATTCGTTTTCTAACCTGTTAGTCACTTGTGTTTAATCCAACCTTTATAATCTACTGGCTAATAAGGCACACTATTTTTTTTTAAACTACAGACAGCATAGTTATGCAGTCTTTTTCAACCTGTGTCTAGAAACGCGCTAGGCAACTTCCAGTTGTATACATACATAGCATCAGTGGCATTCCTACCCTAGGAAGTGGTACTGGTGATGGGAGGGCTGTTTCCCAGTGTTGGTGATCTGGCAGGGTCTACTGCAGACGGTCGTCTCTGTACCGTAGGCAGCTCCGCCGCCTCTCCTGGCATATCTCTAAGGACTGGTAATACTCAGCCTGTCATGACAACTGGTGTCCTGTATTCCAGAAATCTCAGTCCTTAGAGGTACAGAGCATTTTGTTTGTGCCTGGTAGCCGTAATAAAAATGAACAGAAGAAAATACTTCTTTTCTTTTCTTAACTTCTTTTCTTTAAACTCTTTAAAAGGTGAACTATCAACCCCCAGAGACTCACTTGCTAACTTTCCTTTTTTTTTTTCTTTCTTTTTTTTTTTCCCCTTTATTTTTTTATGTTTCTTTTTTTCTTTCTCTGTTTTCTTACATGGTTCTGGTGGATTCACATGTGCTGATGCTGGTGCTGTTTTTCCGTGTGATCATCAACGTTTCGGGGTGACCATGACCCTGTGACTTCAAAATGGTGTCCAACTAACCACTTATAATTAACATCTTTTTATATTTTTTTAATTAACGATTTTATGGTATTTTTTTCTTTTTTTATGTGGGGTATGGGTGTGGGGTATCTTCTCTCTTCTAGATTATCCAGCTAAGAAGATGAAAACTACGGAAAAGGGTTTTGGCTTAGTAGCTTATGCTGCAGATTCGTCTGATGAAGAGGAGGAACACGGAGGTCATAAAAATGCAAGTAGCTTCCCCCAGGGCTGGAGTTTGGGCTATCAGTACCCGTCGTCACAGCCACGAGCTAAACAACAGATGCCCTTCTGGATGGCCCCATAGGGAACACTGCACCAGAACATGGACTCTCAAGGACTCTTCTGTAGCAATAATGCATGTATTTGATTTGAACATGACTTCGGGGCCTGTACGGAGAATCATCTTGGACCTATTGCCGAAGTTAAAGAAACACTGTCCCCTTCCTAACGGGCTCCATTCTTCGTAAGACGTCCTTATCTCTGCAGTGGCATAGCATCTGTTAAAGTTTACTTAGAAACACAAACTTGTCTCTGAAGCCTTTTTTGAACAGTGGATGAAATGTGCTGGTCGCACACGGCATCCCGACAAGGTCGCTTCTCCCATTTTTCCCTGTGACCGGGCCGGCCTTTCCCACACTAATAGCCCGGACTCTGTAGTGAAGGACGTTTTGGTTGCTTTTACTACCGTTTAGTCAAATACTAACTGGTGACAGACAAATGCTGTTTATTGGGTGGAAGGTAGTGATTTTAAGACCACGCTATACTTTCAGTACTTAATGGTAGAGCCTCATTCATGTTTCATTTTTGCATTATTTGAAGAAAATGCCATTGTACTAAATTCAGATTGTTGGCTATAGCTGGATCCTGGGCAGGGAAACAAAGCTATTTTTTCCTTGTGTCTTATTTTTGGGATAACCCAAAGGCTGGCCCCCACCTCAGGCACACTTCCCTTGGCCATGGCTTTTTCTCACCTCCTTGTCTTCAGCGGGGCCAGTTTAGAAAACTGCTTGACCAGAACCTGGTCAGGATTCATCACAAGCGAAACACAGCGGTCTGTCTCAGAGATGGCTGCAGCTAACGAGAGGGACTTGACTGCTCGCACCAGGATGCTGGACTTAGTGAAGTTGCAGCTTGTCCTTTTTTCTTGGCATTTACAGGTTCTGCCAAAAGAACTTTTTTGTATCAAACGTTGATGTGTGAAAGTGAAGGAGCTAGTCTGCTGAACCAGAAGTAGTTTGAAATACCGAACTGTCAATTTTTGCACACTTGAACACTTGGCAGACTGGCTTTGTATAAACTGTCCTCTGGTTTCTTAAATGTTGTAAATATTTAGAGAAAAATTTCATTATAAATAAATGTACAAATATCCAACTTTGTTTCTGTGTTCTTTTTCTTCCATAAGCTAACCGTGCAGTTAACTGTAACTTCATAACCTTTTGGATGATAGATAATCTTGTGGGGGTGGGGTGATGGGCCCAAAAATTTACATATCGTTTCAACGGTTTTATGACTTTTCCAAAATGCATCCTGGATGAGATGTCTGGATGAAGACATGAAGAGTCATGAGTGCTGCATGTTTTGCTAGAGTGATTCCTAGCACCTTGTGGTCCATGGTGGTTTTTCTATAAATCATTTTACTAGGGGCTCTTAGAATAATCCATATATCCATTGCGTCTAGCACATTTATATCTATGTTGCCATCATTTTTCAAAACATTTTCTTTCTACTTGAGCCTTTAAAGGTATCAGCTTTTTTTTCTTTCCCTCTTCACCCTTGTGAACCCTTAAACGGCTGCCCTTTGATGACCTGAAGAGTCGCCATGTGGGAATAGGAGACAATGCTGGTTCAACAGCAGGGGTGGGGGGTGCCCCCTATCAAACAATTGAAAGAGTGAAGGAAACATTCTGGGGAAGACCTTCTTGAAAATGAAATTGCTGGGCTGAGCCCCGGTGGCGTAGTGATTAAGTGTGGGACTGCAGCCCACTGGGTTGGCGGTTCAAATCTAGCAGCAGCTTTCCTGGAGCAAGGCTGGACGTCCCACTCCCACCAGAGGGCAGTGATGCCTAAAAAAAAAAGAAAATGAAATAAATTGCTCCTGAAATAAATTGCTCCTATGAGTAGCCCCAAGACAGTTTAGCTGTAGAGGGTTGTGGAGGGAGTGCCTCCAGTTATTATTGTTGGCTTCATGCTCTTTCCAGGCTCTTGAATTACTAGAGGGTGGTGTTTGTAGCAGTAACGGTTCTGTAACCTTCCAGGGAATCCATTTGGACTCTGGCCTTGTTACTGCTTACTTGATCACAAGTCACTGGTTACAATGGGCTCGAGTGAGAGGACAGCCAGGGGCTGGCCAACACCTACCATCATGTGGGGAGCAGGCAGCCTCTTTTTTTGGTTTGTTGGTTTTGTTTTGTTTCTGGGCATCACTGCTCTCCCGTGGTGGGAGGAGGAGGCCCAGCCCCACTGCTGGAATCGAACCTCCGTCCCAGTGGGCCGCACTCCCGCGCACAACCACGACGCCACCGGGGCTCAGCCCTAGGCAGCCGCTTTTTCTGCTGGACGGGATTAGTCCAAAGGCAGCCCACCACGTGGCCAGAATTTCGAGCTTTCACTTCCAGGTTTCAGGTACATTCAGAATCCTGACGGGCATTAAGTAAGTGCTGCGACCTACGCCGTATCATGACAGCTGCGTGTCGACAGGAACTTGGGTTCCAGTTCTAACAGGGGAGACCTGTACCCACTTCCCTTCACATTGGCCAGATCGGTTTTTCTTCACAGGTAGCAAGTACTCCTGAAAGACGGTCTTAGGACCCCTGCCCCTCCCTGCAAGACTGCGGGCCACACTACCAGCGGGCTCCGCTGGGGGACTGGGAGGGGAGACGCCCCGCCCTCGAGGCCGCGTCGTGCGTGACGTCCGCGCCCGGCCCCGCCCCCCCGCCGGTGGCGCCATCTTTGTCGGCCGGGGAGGGGTCACGGACGGGCCCGTGCGCGCGCCGCGCGGCGCCGAGACCAGGAGGAGCGAGTGGGTGATCGGCCGGGCCGCGGCCGGACTGCCCAGCCGGTAGGGGCTGCAGGGGGTGGCGCCGCTTCGTCGTGGTGGGATGATGGCGGGCGGAGGGACGCCACCTCCGAGAAGCGGGGGGAGGTTGCCCCGCGGAGGTCGTGGCCGGCAGGGGACCCCGCCCCGCTGTGGCCTAAGGGGCAGTGCGGCGCTGGGCTCCTGACCTCCCGCCCTCTGCGCCGCCGCAGCCGCGCGGCCGTGCTGCCGTCGGCGGGGGGGGGGGGGGGGGGGG
>PVJH01026712.1:0-29691 GCA_004026705.1 Nesogale talazaci
AAAGGAAACTGAATCACAGGACAATTAACTTAGTTAGGACATGAAAAAGCTTAAAGAAAACTTTTGTACCCATGTCTCCATGCTGTATTACTTGCCTTCTGGTTGACAGAGGTGGCTGCACCACCTCGGTCAGATCCATCTCTCTGTAGTCATATTCCCCTTCTATGATGTTTCTGTGCCTCTTCTCCTCCGTGAATTCTATCTATTCACTTTTTTTAAAAATTTCCCATGCTCACCTTTAGCTCTCTCTGACGCAATGCCATGGCCCTGTGTTTACTTCAAGTTCAATCCACCAGCCACCCCCGGCTAGAGGCTTATTTTGGAATGTTCATGCAAACTCCCACTACTTACTGTATCTCCCCCTCCATCAAGCTATCAAACAAAGTTAGTAACCTGTTTTTAAGTACATTGCTAGATAAGTGAGTCAGAATCAACTTTTCTGAGAGAGAACAAAAGCCTACCATCTCAAAGTTGGTGGTCAATTTTGAGACACCATTCGTTCCCTAGAATTTGAAAGAAAGTAGGACCCCAAAGCAATGAGAGGCAAATAAAATCGGAGGACTCTGATGGAGAAAATTTACATCTAACATTACAGCAAATTACATATCTACTTGATTGTAAAGTTAGCAGGAGAAAATTTAGATCTAACATAACAGAAAATTATATATGAAATTGATTATAGTTAGTTACTACTATTGTTGATGTTAGAAAATGTATTTCTCTCTAAGACTTTTGGAAGAAATGATTTCTGCAAACCCAAGACATTGGGGTTCCAGTAATTTTCAGAGAGTAGTCCTTTCAGGTTAAATGGTTGGTAAGGTGCTGCTAAAATCAGCTGGGAAATAGTTTACAAACTTGAGCAATACAGTGATTAAGTGCTAGACTTCTATCCCAAAGGCCAGCGGTTCAAATCCAGGTGCTCTCAGCACCCTGCTTATTTAAAGATCATAGTCTTGGAAACGATATGGGCCAGTTCTTCTATGTCCTATCTGTGAAAGCCAGGATCAACACAATGACAATGAGTATTTCTATGTTTTGTTTTCAGTTCTGTCCCAATTCTGAGCCTTTGAAAAAATTGTGAGCACATAATGGAAACGTAGGGAAGCATGCAGAATTATACCTTAATATATAAATAGCTAGCAGATTTAAACCGAGCTCTATTGGCACAGTAGTTTCACGGTGGGCTGCTATCCACAAGGTTCTGGGTTCAAAACCACTAAGCACTCCTCAGGAGAAAGATGAGTGACTGTAAAGAGTGAGTGGGAAACCCAAAGGGGCGCTTCTACTCCATCTTATTGGGAAGTTATGAGTTGACATCAACCCTATGGCTATGAGTTGAGAACAGATTAACAACAACAACAACAACAAAACAACAATCTGCTTAGAACATCACATGATTTTTGACCCCGGGTTTCTACTCAACAGACGAATGACATGAAATCACTTAGGTTCTGTCCATTTTCCCCACATTATCTTCCTGAAAGAGGTTTTTGCTCTTGTTCAAATGCTGCTGATAAATGCTTTGGAATAAGATCAGTCCCAATCCCAAGTGTTTTGTTAGTGGCCCAGTGCTTTACTCTTTTGTCCTCAAGGCTCCTTCATCGATGATTTTGGCTTGGTCATAAGTGCATGCCCCCCCACCCCCCACGACCTGATAGCCATATCAATGGAATTGCTCAAAGGGAATCATTTTGGACACAGATTTTTAAGCATTTTGAATGGCATGTGTTTTATGTAAGACGGCTAAATACAAATTTATTCTATATGTTCTGCCTAAACTAAGCCATGAACTTAATCTTTGTTACAGTTTCCTCTATTTTTAGCAGAGATTTGGGAGGCATTTGGAAGTGTCCTAGTTGGCTGGAAACAGATGGCCAGTTCTGCATCTTCTAGGTTACAATCAGAAAACCCTATAATAACTATTCAAATTGGTTTTAGATTGTTTCACAGTTTTAATCATTTCTGGGAGATTTTGGGGCTTGCATGTGATAATGGGCTGTTTGGTGACATGATCACTCTTTTAGTGAAATGCTATATGTTAGTAATTAATATTCAAGAAGTTTCTACTATAGAGATTTTTTTTAATTTTTAATTAGACTTTGGAGAATTCTCTGTTTTAGGGCAATGGTATGTGTTTTTCTTGATAAATCTAACAGCATAAAGATTTTTGCCCAAGTAGAAATAGAGCAGAAATTGTACATGCATAAAAAATGTGGCTTCTGTCTTTATTCTATCAATATTTGCTTATGGTACACAATTTTTTAAAAAATGAAAGAAAGATAAATTCACAGGATCATATTTTCTAGCGCAAACTTCTTACTTAAAATAAAATCAACTCTGGTAAGAATCATCCTTCAAAGTGAGGATGCCGAGAATTTTTTGTCATGTACTTTGAACATCAGAAAAGACTCATCCCTGGGGAAGGATAGCATGTTTATGAAGTGAAAGTTCTTGACAGATGAAATGCATAGCTATCAAACAGACTACATTTGTGGGAAAAGAAAATGGAAAAGTTCAATTATCATCAACCAAAACAAGGCCTGGGGTCTACTGTGAAATAGATGATCAATTGCATAGTTGAAAACTCAAGCAGAGGGTGAAGAAAATTAAGACAAAGCCTCAGGAGCTAAAATATGAACTTGAGCATGCCTCACCTTAATGTAGAGACCATCTCAAGAATAGATTTGACACTAATGAGGGAAGGCCAGACAGGTTGTGATTAGTTGAAATAAAACAACATCCTGCATGAAAAAACATAAAGGAAATTAAAGGAGGGGGCACATAAGATCATAGTAGATGTCAGAAGAAACCCTAAAACTTGTTCTTAAATGTGGAGAAGTGATTGAGGAAAAAATTATGAAATAAAAGATCTGAACAAAAATCTTCAAAGGATAGCTGGAGAAGGCAAAGTAAAGTAATATAATGAAACATGCAAAACCCTGGGGTCTGAAAGAAAAAGAAAAAAAGAAGACACTCAACATATCTAAAGCTAAAAGAACTGAAGAAGAAATTCAAGTGCTTCAGGGTGAAGGGTTGAAGGATTCTCTGAGTGAAATATTGAATGAGGCAGGCAGCCTCAAAAGAAGATAGATTACACATTCATTGTATCAAAAACAATTGGCCAAAGTTCAAACCTTCAAGATGTAGTATATGATCAAGAAACCGTAGTGTTGAAAGAAAAAAAATCTATGCTTGACCCAAGACATTGGGGTAAAACAAGTCTCCAGGAATTTATGGGCTACCAATTAAAATGGTTGGATAAACTGACACATCACTGGAAAAACTGATCCATCTAAGCCACAAAATTTAGAAGACAGCTACCTTGCCAAGCAACCAGAGTGATCCTTAGAAATAAGGGTTATGGAATTTTGTCTCAAGCATTTGGTCATGCTATCGGAAGAGACCAGTCCCTAAAAAAGGATGCTTGGCAATATAAAGGGTCAGAAAAAAAAGAAAGTGGTATCAAATTCTGACAGGAAGGGAAGCCAGACCTGAGCTCCTCAGGTTTCCCTATTGCCAGGAGGCAGAAGTGAGACATGACTCCAGCCTTCATCTTTCGTTGCCTATTCTGAGACTAACTCTTCCTCCCAAGGCACCCATCTTCTCTGCTAAGTTTGATCACTTTGTGTAATGGCCACACAAAATGCCCAATTAGTACTCACAATTATAGGAGTTTGTTAAGGAATTAATAGTTGTTATTTCAAGTCAGAATCAGTGAACATTAAGGTTACAGTCATTGGGCCACAGCAACACCTCTTCTCAACCAGCTGCCAAGTCTCTTTCCAGTCTCCAGCCTTGCAGCCTTGGCCTCTGCAGCCATGGACCTAGGAGACCCACTGCTCACTCTGCCTTACAGTCCCACAATCTTGAAGCTGCTTCTCTGGCTTCTGAGTCAGTCTGGATCCTTTGCACTGTCTCATGGTCTCTGTGCTGTAGTCTCTGGAGTCTTGACTTGGCCTGATGTCAGTTCAGACATAAATTGCTAACATATTCTTTGCCCAATGGTCCTGGGATTTCTCATTGTGTATCTGAGATAGCTCTTAGGCACAGAGGCATGACTTTGATGGAGGTCTGATTTTTGTCCTGCAGCCATTCCATCCTCCCAAGGCATCAAAGAGTGGTGACTTGGTTCACATCCTTGAAGGTTAAGACTCCATCCCACCCCAATCATGTTTTTTAGCAGGGCAGAGTACTCCCTCCAAAATGGGAGTAGAGCCACAGACCCATAATCCAAAATGATAATACGTCACCTAATGAACTGAGGCCCAAAGAGCCACCTTAAGTGACTACGTCATAGCAGTCCTTGCTTACATCCGTTACTTAATGATCCTAGCCTTGTTTAGGTCTTCCTCACTTGTCTTGCTTCTATAAGTGATATTTTTTTTTAATAGCTCAGAAGTTATTAGATTTAGAATGCATTCTACTTTAGCATCATGATCTAGTGACAGTAACAGGGAAAACTCTGTTTTCAAGCAGGATTAGACCCAAAGATCCAGAGATAAGGAGTTCAAGACATGATTGGACAGAGGACACAATTCTGTCTTGAACACCTGCCACTTTTTAAACTTTATTATGTATAACGGGAGTCTTGATTTAAGCTTGGGTTCTGGTGAATCTCAACTGTGACTCCTTTTTACACACACCCCCCCCCACAAACACACACACACACTCACACTCACACATATACACACATTAAAGACCAGTGCCTTAATTGTCAATGTGTCTTAGAAGCACTAGAACAAAGGGGTCAAGAATTCTGCCTCTGACAGCTTTGGGATCTGGGTTAAAACCTTTATGTTGTCTGTTTTGAACAAATCATCTAATCTCTCAGAGCTTCAGTATTTTATCTTTTAAACAGAGATGTTGTCAAATTATGATGCTAAATGAAACAGACAAAAAATGGGTAATTGTGTCTATTTCATAGGTTGAGTCCATTGCATCTACTTCAGAACATTAGTGCAAATAAGTGAGACAAAAGTTACAGAGCTCTAGCCAGATCTGGAAACTAGAAATACTCAGTTCAGTGTTAACTAAGTGCCATCCTGTTGATATGACTCCATTCTTCTAGCTCAGTTCTTATATAACATGGATCAATCATAGGAAATACAAAATAACACTATTTTTAATGATATGAGGTATAATTAGGCACACACTAATCTTTCTGTCTACAGTACATGTCACTTATCATCACCACCACCTGCAATGTGCATCAGAATCTTATCTGGCAAGATTATGGTATACTGAGGTTTTTTTCTTATTTCTGGCACACATCTTATATAATCAGAAAGATTTCTACTGGAGTTTCAATAAAGAGTGTGCTGCTGTTCTTTATCTAGAGAGCCCTCATGGTGCTGTTGGGTAAATGTGTGACTATAAAGGTGGAGGTTAAAACTCTCTCAGGGAAGATGAGGCTCTCTGTGCTGGTAAAGATTGATAGTTTCAGGACCACTATCTGAGTTTGGTATGAGTCAGACTGGACTCTGGGGTAGTGGATTTGGTTTGGGATAGTCCTGACCACTTTTTCACACTGCCTTTGAGCCAAGTCATAGCAGCCCTATGGGACAGGGTAGAACTACCCAGTGAGATTCGGAAAATGTAGCTCTCTAGCGGAAAAGAAAAACCCTGCTTTCTTCAGAGGGGCAGCTGGTAGTTTCAAACTGTGACCTGGAGCTTGACAGTCCAACCTGTAACCACTGTGCCATTTCTTATAGTGAACCTTAAATACACTTACTTTGCCTAATGCTCCTATCGCCCAAACTCCAGGAACACATCTGTTGTATGAAGCAAGTCACACCTGTACAATTTGTGAAGGGACAGATGCACTTAGTGAAAGTGTATTATTATAAGAAACCTAAAGAGTAGAATAATTAGACACTACCTTTTAGAGTTAAAATTATGCAGCTCAGCAAAATATTGTCCCTTTAATAAGTGTTCAATGGAGAATTGCATTGAGTAATCATATCAATTATAAACTTTTCTAATTATGATTACTAATACTAATTTTGTTTTGAATAATTTGCTTATATTTCATAAATCTGCACATTTCATTCATCTAGTCCATTTCATCTGTGGTTGTTTTGATATGCTAGTGTACTTATTATATCTAGATTATTGTTTAAGCTGTCTGTTCATTTTTCCTTCAAAATGTCCTGCAGAGAGGGGTGAAAAATGAAGTAGATGCAGACTGTTCTAGGGCATCCTCTAGATGTTCCTTTGGAATTAAAAAAATTGTATTCTAAATTGGTTAAATTGTTTCTTTCATACAGTACAGTGAAATGTTGCCTCATTATAGTAGAACATGTGCTTTCATTGCAGGCGAGCTGTTCTGTGAAGCAGTTTTATTTAACCCACATAGTTAGTCCTGAATTTGTAGGTGGTACCGCCTTTGCATGTTACTGTGTGTGTGTTTTATTTTTTCATCTTTATTGATGCTTCTGTTCTGTCAGCTATAACACAGTTTGGTAACAAACTTATTTTTAAAAATGTTTCTTAAAATAGAACATTCAGCTAAAGGAAAGAAGAGAGATCAACAAAAGGAAATGTATTGTTCATCTCTGTTTGCTTCCTGATCCACTTCTGCGATACACAACCTCACGCAGCTGTAATAAACAGACATCGAAGGGAAATACAGCTAGCTCCACACCAACCTTTGTCCTATTTTACTCGGGACATCAAATTATTTAAAATCCATGTGGGTTCAGAGACTATTTGTATGCGTCACTATTGTTGGGGTGAAAGAGGAAGTATATGGGTAGGGTGCTCACTTTTCTTTTGTAGTGAGAGCTGGTTTCCAAAACTAAGTGAATGATTTCATTAAATTCAAGATCAACAGATGGACCTAGTTGTTCATTCATGATATAATTGTGTATAACTGATTCGACCAAGAGGCAGCAACCATTTTATTTATTTATTTATTTATTGTCTTCCTGGGCATCAACCAAAATCAAACTGAGGCCATACAAGATTTTCTCTCTGGGCAAAGTGCCCTTTTTCATGTACACATTCCCTATAATCATCAGTAAGGACCACTATAAGACAGGAAAACTAATCACTCCTTTGTCGAGCAGGGATGTTATGATATCTTCTTTCAGAGAATCATGTGGAAGATGCCTTAAAAATGACCAGACCATCAGCTACTCATCCCATTGTTTTCCGTACGTGAAAATGCTTCAAATACACATCAAAGCATTTCTCTGCCAAAAAAAAATGCAGACATTATCTTTGCTTTCTGATTTTTACCCACAAGTCTGGACTTTCTTCCCACAGTGCAGCGCAAGTGCGTGTGCAACCTCTTGAGCAAGCTTGAAAGTGGGAAATACCACAGGTGTTGCTATCTGCCTAGTAAGCACCAGAATAAATTCAACTCACCCAATAATTTCAACTCACCCAGAATAATTTCAATTCACCCAAAAACATGGGTGTTGATCTCATCCTGAACTTTCTACAATTTGATGCTCATCACCCAAGTAGCACTCTCTTGCTAATCCTGGCCTCCCAACTTTGGATCGGAGCTCACAAATTAGAGGGATGCCTTCTTTCAAGCCAGCTTCCCAGGTAGAATTTCTCTTAACCATAGATACCTGGATCTACGTGGGCGCTCACAAATGAAGGTCACCTTCATTCATACTGCCAGCACCTGCTGGTCTCATTTCTGTGGCTTCATTCATTGTAACAACCCTGAGAAATCACAGAGTATACCACAGTGACAGCTAAAGAATTACAACTGAAAGAATACAAACAGACAAACAAGATATGGAAGGTCCCAGTGGGCAGATTCCAAGTCCCGAGGAAGGATGTGCTCCCCTTTCTTTGTGTGGTCACTGTTATTATCTAGTGCTGTAGTAACAAAAATGACGCAAATGGCCACCACAAGCAAGCAGAGATGTACCGTATACATTTGTTTATAAGCTAAGTTCTCCAGCACATTTTAAGGCAGTTTTGTGGTAAAATTAGGTGCCTCAGCTGATATTAGAGTGGGCTTATACTCGAGTATATAGGATATATTCTTGCTTTTTAGGGGGCTAGAAGTCTTAACTTCAGGGGCTGGTTCCTTAGAAGGGCTCTCTCGCTTTGTTGGCTCTAGAGGAAGGTCTTGGCCTGTTAAGATGCTCTTTCCTGGTCCTCTGAAGATTTCCATGTGTCTCCTGGCCTCCGCCATGTCTCCTCTGCTTTCTTGAGTCATCCCTTTTATACCTCAAGAAAACACTGTCCTAACCCTGTCTCATTAACATCATGACAAAAGCTCCTTCCCACATGAGACTATTAACAAGGTACTAGGCATTAGGACTTTTAGCACATATTTTGGAAGGACACATAAGTTACTGTATAAACATCATCCATCCAGAAGCGCCCCTAAAACGTAGGGCTCTGCACATGGCCGTGATAGCCTTACTACTGTGGGGCCAATTCTGTCTGCTAGAGACCCTGAAGACCAGGGTAGAACAGTTTTGGGTGTTTGGGTGGGTCTCCAAGGTTGTCACTCTACAGTGAAGCAGAAAGTGTCATCCTCCTCCCTGACTGTGTGGTAAGGAGCCCAAGGCATAACCACTGCACCACTAGGCCTTTTCCTGAGCCCCCCCCCCCCATTTGTACGTTCATTAGCATCAGGTGTCACCAGCTCCCTGAGACCCGAGAACAAAAAGCCACGTTGCCGCGACTTCAAAACTTGCTCTCAGTAATGTGTTTAAAAGTTTAAACGTGATTGTGATTGACTTTTCCAATATCCCCTTACTTAATCTTGGAGACAGAGCATCTCTTTTAAAACATTTTTCTATCGAAAGAAATTACATTAGCCATGTGGATATTCTACTTGCTCACTTTCTCCTTTCCAATCCTGGAGATTTGAGAGTAGAACCTTTTTAACTGGATCTATGAACTAAGAATGTATCAGCAGGGCAGTAGGAAGTCACCAACTACTTGAAAATGTGTGCCTCCGGGTGTATAATTTGGGGGGCAGAAAAATCCATGCCTTTATTCACATTCATGTGTGGGGATATCTTACTAGTCAATGCTGACACCTATTGACACTATAGGACAGAGAAAAACTGTTCCCATGGGTTTGCTGGACAATAATTTTTTAAATCATTTTATTGGGGGATCATACAACTCTTATCAAAATCAATACATACATCTATTGTGTGCAAACCACATTTTTACATTCATTGCCATCATCATTCTCGAACATCCTCCTTCTACTTAAGCCCTTGGTATCAGCTCCTCATATTTCCCCTCCCTCCACATTCTCCCTCCTCATGAACCCTTAATAATGTACAAATTATCATTATTTTGCCATCTTGTACACCATCCAATGTGTCCCTTCATCCACTTCCCTGTTGTTCATACCCCAGGGAGGAGGTTCTATGTAGATTCCTGCCATTTGTCCCTTTCTACTCCACCTTCCCTCCACCCTCCCAGTATCACCACTCTCACCACTGGTTCTGAAGGGATCCTCTGTCCTGGATTCCCATTGTTTCTGCTCCTATCCATACCAGTGTACATCCACTGGTCTAGCCAGATTTATAAGGTAGACTTGGGATCATGATAGTGGGAGTGGGGGGAAGCATTTAAGAACTAGAGGAAAGTTGCATATTCCATTGTTGTTGTACCTTACCTTGACTTGCTTTTCTACACAACCTTTCTGTAAGGGGATGTTGCTTCACCTACTGATGGGCTTGGGGTCCCCAATCTGTACTCCCCTCATTTATAATGATATAATTTTTGTTCTTTGATGCCTGATACCTGATCCCTTCGGCACTTCATGGTCACACTGGCTAGTGTGCTTCTTCTCTGTGGACTTTGTTGCTTCGGAGCTAGATGATCGCTTGTTTACTTTCAAGCCTTTAAGACCCCAGACAGTATATCTTTTGATAGCTAGCATCATCAGTTTTGTTGACCGCATTTGCTTATGCATATACCTGTCATCAGCGCTCATGTCAAATCTTTACGGAAAGCATCACCTTTCTGTTAACAGCCCAAAGTCTAATCCACTATGCCACCATGGTTACTTATCGGGGCTCTTTCTCTCCAAAATGTAAGCACTGCTGTCTGGGATTATTGCCCTTTTTCATTTGTGACAAAAGCTTAATTATGTTATACGTCACACAGAGTCCAAGTATGTATGTATGTATGTATGTATGTATATGATTGTCTTCCTCTTTCACTGCTCATATCAGACTTTCTCTCTCCTTTCCAAGTTTTGTGTATTCTTTGTTGCATCTTGAGGAACAGATAAAAGAGAGAGAAAAAAGATATTAAGCAATGAACCCTTGCTGGATACCAAGGTGGGCATTTCACTGAGTTGTTGTCACATTCAATGCCACAGACTCATGCCCTGCAAGGAAAGTGATACCCCTGTGTCAACCAATGGCTAATAATGGAATCTCAAACCAGGTATTTTATTCCCACAGCTTATAAATACCAGACTCCACCTTGAAATCTGTTTGGCTCAAGAGGTCATATATCCATGAGGCTTTTGCAGAGATGAAGCGGTCACAGCTCACTAGCTGAGACAGCTTTCATAACTCTTAGATTTCATCATTGTCCTCCACGATGCTGAAATAGTTTCATTTTGTGACATTTTGCATACAAGTGTATTATGTATCTGTTTGTATATTTCAAACTGTTTGTGTGCTACTCTATCTGCTGACATGTTTATCTCAACACCGTCATCGAGAGCAGGGACCATTTATCTTTTCATGCAGTCACTCATGTTTAAAAACTGTTGCTGCTGTTATTAGGTGCTTCCCCGTCAGTTCTGACTCACAGTGACCCTATGACCAACAGAACAGAAGACTGCCCATCTGGCTCATCGCACAACTGCTGTGGTGTGAGCGTAGTCCAGATCCTCGGGGATCCTCTTCTTGGCTGACCCTCTGTCTTACCAACCACAATGTCCTTTTCCAGGGACAAGTGAGAGGTTCAGACGGAGCCTTAGAAAGGAAACAGCTCAGTTAGGGATGAAAAGCAAATATGTAGGCTTTATTGGAGGTAATGAAGGACTTTTGAGAAGGGAAGGGGAAGGGAGAGAGAGAGAGAGAGAGAGAGAGAGAAAGAAGCAGCTTGAGTCCTGGGTGGTCCCGAGGCTGAGTTAGGCCAGGGAAGCCATGCCTGGCAGTGAGGCAGTGGGGACATATTTAAGGTTTGAGCTAAGGATGTATGTACTGATAAGGGGGCTTGAGGGTTTCTGATGTTGCTGTTGTAGGGTCTGAGTGAGGATATGGGTTGTGAGTATATTTTGTCTTTTGCAGACCTGATTTCTGGAACACTGAGGGAAGAGGTTGTAACAGACCCGGCCCTGAGAGAGAAGGTCTGTGAAGCGGCTGTGCCCTTCGGGGAGATGAGCTCTGTGAAATGCCAGAGGAAGGGGTTACAAAGTTCAGCAGGTTAATCATCCCCTTCTTAGTGAGGCTTACACAAAAGGCATGCAGGGGGCTGCCTGGTCCAGGGAGCTGTCCAGTCAAGGGGGTTGTCTGGTTCGATCCTGGCCCACGCAACTGGTTTCTTCTCCTAACATGGACAAAGCACTTGAGACAAAGTTTCACACGTCTTGCTTCTTAGGAGCACTCTGGCTGTACTGCAGCCAAGGCTTTATTATTTGTGCTTTGGGCAGTCCATGACACCTTCAATGGTCCTCATCCGTACCATCGTGCAAACGAACCATTTATTTTCTGAGGGCTTCCCTACTTCTTGCCCAGGTTTTTCAGGCATAGGAGGCAATTAAAAATAGCATGGCATGAATAGAGCACATCCTTGTCTTCAAGTTTTATCCACGCTCGTTTATACTCTACAGAGGTTCTGTAGCACGTTTTCCCAGTGCAATATGCTGGGTGTCCTGACCGCTGCTCCCGTGAGTATTCACTGTGGATACAGATGAAATAAAATCCCTTGCAACTTTACTCTTTCTTCTGTTTATTGTGATGCTGTCTGTTCATCTCATTGTGAGAATCGCTGCTTGTTTTTATATTGAATTGCAATCCACACTGAAGGCTGCATGTAGTCTTTGATCATCAGGAAGTGCCTCCAGGCCACCTCACTTTCAGCGAGCAAGGTTGTGGAAGTGTCTACATGCGGAAAGCGATGGGTGATCCTTCCAGAAATCATACTGCCATGATCTTTTTCACAAAGTCCAGTCTATTAATTTCTGTGCTCAGCCCACATGATGAATCAACCTGCTGAAAATCCTCGCTAACCAGTACCTTTCCTGATTTTAAATGGCTCTGTTTGAATGACAGTCTTGCAATCTGTGTATATATTCCTGATGAGCATAATTCATTGTTTGGGATTTTCCATTCGCTGATGTTTTCTGTATTTTTTTTTGGGGGGGGGGCTGGGTACGATATACTTTATTGATGTTACATGAGAGGATCAGACGCACTAAACCCCTCTCCTTCCTTCAGGGGGTATGGATGAAGGATTCTCAGTGTGTTGGGGGGTTGAGTTAGGGTCAAAGACTCCCCAGCAGTGGAGGGCCTCTCTTCCTCTTGTGCTTTTGCTGGGGCTGGTGGTCTGGGTGGGAAGGGTGGTCTTACTCTTTGGAGGCCATGTGGACCATGAGGTCCACCACTCTGTTGGTGTAGCCAAATTCATTGTCATACCAGGAAATGAGCTTGACAAAGTTGTCGTTGAGGGCAATGCCAGCCCCAGCATCAAAGGTGGAAGAGTGGGAGTCACTGTTGAAGTCACAGGAGACGACCTGGTCCTCAGCGTAGCCCAGGATGCCCTTCAGGGGACCATCGACTGCCTGCTTCACCACCTTCTTGATGTCATCATACTTAGCAGGTTTCTCCAGATGGCAGGTGAGATCCACGACAGACACATTAGGGGTGCAGACATGGAAGGCCATGCCAGTGAGTTTCCCATTCAGCTCTGGGATGACCTAGCCCACAGCCTTAGCAGTGCCAGTAGATGCCGGGATGATGTTCTGGGCATCATGCCAGAGTTTCCCAGAGGGACTGTCCATGGTCTTCTGGGTGGTACTGATGGCATGGACTGTGGTCATGAGTCCTTCCACGATGCCAAAATTGTCATGGTTGACCCTGGCCAGGGGGGCTAAGCAGTTGGTGGTGCAGGAGACATTGCTAACAATCTTGAGGGAGTTGTCATACTTCTCATGGTTCACGCCCATCACAAACATGGCGGCATCGGCAGAAGGGGTAGAAATGATCACCCTTTTGGCTCCGCTCTTCTGGTGAGCCCCAGCCTTCTCCAGGGTGGTGAAGACACCAGTGGACTCCACGACAAACTCAGCACCAGCCTCGCCCCACTTGATGTTGGCGGGATCTCGCTTCTGGAAGATGGAGATGGGCTTCCCATTGATGACCAGCTTCCCGTTCTCAGCCTTGACGGTGCCATTGAACTTGCCATGGGTGGAATCATACTTGAACATGTAGACCATGTAGTTCAGATCAATGAAAGGGTCATTGATGGCAATGATCTCCACTTTGCTAGACTGGATAGAAGCCCTGCAGACCAGGCGTCCAATACGACTGAATCCGTTCACTCTGACCTTCACTGTGGTGTCCCTGGGATGCAACTGGGACTGCATGAGAACGGGAAGTGGCGGCTGCCTGTCACACGAGAAGGAGCAGAGAGCTGACATTTTCTGTATGTTATAAGACCTATTTGAATGCCTTTTCATAGTCAATAAAATCTTATTGATCTAAACTCCTCTTTCTCCCTCCTTTTTTTTAAAAAAAAAATAAATCATTTTATTGGGGACTCATACAACTCCCATCATGATTCATACATGCATCCATTGCATGCAGGCCACACTTGCACACTTGTTGCTATCATCATTCGCAAAGCATCCTCCCTCCACTTAGGCCCCCAATTAGCTTATATTATGGGTTCAATTAAAAAATATTTGAAAATGAATATGGCAACATGTGTACAAATATACTTGATGCAAATGACGTGTTGAATGTTATAAGAGCTGTAAGAGTTCCCAATAAAATCATTTAAAAAAAGAGTCAGGAGATGCTGGTTATGTGACCGATATTGACAGTTTCCTCATCTGTTAAACCATGTTAGCCAGTGAGGCAATTTGAAGAATACTTCTTACTCTGTCTTTACCCTTTTTCTGAGTTGCTATTTTCTACATCTAATAAAAAGAGACCCACAGTAACAAATAAATGTCTGAAATAATGAAAAACAATCTAATTGAAAAACTTTCTAGTATTATCCTTTGCTTTCAGCAAAGATCCATCTGACCTCAGCCATGATGAGCCTTTTCCAAGTTCTCTTTTGAAATCAGCTGAGTTTCCTGTTGATATATCATTACAACATTTTGGAGTTATCTTCAGCAAACATTCACTTGCTTATGATATTAATTGTATTGTTTGAGAGTTTCTGCATCTCTTGATCAACCTTCCATTGCAATAGGCACAAATATGATGCCCTTTCAGTCCGTTGGCTAGGTAGCTGTCTTCCAGGGTTGATGACATAGATTAGTGAGTGCTTTCAGTATTGCATCCACTTTTTAAAACATTTTAATAGGTATCCCACAAAGTCCTGGAGTCTAGTTTCTCCACGAATGTCTTTGGTGGATCTTGGGCTTCTTTCTTCATCCCATACTGTTTCTTGAAATAGCCAAGCATGAACCAGTTTGGTTTGGCACACTCTGTGTATTTCTTCATCTTTCAATGCTTCTGGCATCATTCAATATTTGCTCACAGAAACTGTCAATATTGCTACTTGAGACTTGAATATTGCTTCAGTTCTTGCAGATGGAGAAATGCTGAGTGCTTTCTTCCTGTGTGGCTTTCTAAATCCTGGGTTTTGCACATCTCATGATAAGACTTTATTTTTTATAACATAGCATTTACTCCATCTCATGATTGTCAGGTCTTATTCTAAAATAATTTTATATTCTAAAATAATTTTCTCAGCTCAATTTACTGTAAATGTCTCCTGGGAAACTTTTAAAAAACCCTAGGATTCTCACCAGAAATTCTGATTCAACCAGTGTGAAGTGAATGCTGGACAGTTTTCTTCGGACACAAACGTTTCCAGTCAGGCATTCAGTATCCCATGCTTCTTCCTCATTCCTTGTACAGTGCCTGGTATTTCAAAAACTAGCAAATGGTTGTAAAAAAATTTTTTTCCTATTGACCTGGAAGACAGAAAGACAAATAGGAGGAGGAAATAGATATCTGGCTAATTGCCTCCATGAAAAATTCCCTCTTTTGCCAGAAGACCAAAAATCTGAATGGTGCCTAGCTACTATGAATGAACATTTTGCTCAAATAGTCTTTAAATTAATCCTGCTGTAAAATGGAGTAAATGCAAAACACAATATAAAATGTGATAGAATCTAAGCATGGAGAGTGAATGAATTCCCAAAATTATTACCCTCAAGCAATACTAAAATCTTACACCAAAAATACTGTCTAGGGCAGCAGTGATTGTGGTCCTTCCTACTGCCAGGACCCTTTAATACAGTTTCTCATGTTGTGGTGGCCCTCAACTGTAAAATTTTTTTTGTTGCTACTTCATAACTGTAATTTTGCTACAGTTATGAATCATGATGTAAATATCTAATATGCAGGATATATTTTCATTGTTACTAAGTAAACATAATTAAAGCAGTGATGAATCACAAAATAATATATAATTATATATTGTGAAATATTTATTTCTAGTTACAAAGAAATGAAATTTTTTCTTGTAGCATGGTACATCGGGGGTAACAGTCTTGACGCCAGGTATTCCCAGGTGGGCATGTCTGCATCTGGGCAGACCCACCTGGAGACAATTAGAGGAGCGGTGTTTTGGTTCCTAAAACCATCGGAAATATGTGTTTTCCTATGGACTTAGGCGACCACTATGAAACGGTCATTCAACCCTCAAAGGGGTCACGACCCACAAGCTGAGAACTGCTGGTCTGGAGTCTTCTGAACCAGAAGAGTGTCTTCTCTGAGCATTATGCTCTTTTAAGAACTGTCTATGTGGTACCAAATTGACAACATCTACTTGAAAGGTTAGATTGACACCTCGGGGGGCAGTGAGTTTATGCTACTTAAAGAGAAGAACTTAGAACAGGAGGGCCATCAGTACCACTTGGAGAATATAATCAACGCCACTAATTTTTACAAGAAGATATTATTGGATTGGACTAGGCATTGCTATGGGTGTGCCCACGAACAACAACAACAAAATACAATGAAACTTTTTAAAAACTCCCAGAGGCAGATAGCCTTTAGGATCTTTACCCTAGAGCAGTAAGGTAAGCGTTGCCTGGCAACTTGTGAGAGGGCCACGTGCTCCGCTCTTGTTCCCAGTAACTTCCTGATCTACCAGACCACCATCACCAGAGTAGCATCTAACATTCTTCATTGAACAAGTGCTCTGGCTGTTTCAGATGAACACTAACAATGGAAACACATTTCTCTGAGCCCCCGGATGAATAAGGCAAAACACTTACCACTTAGCATTTCTCCTTGGTCTCAAAGAATTCCCAGTTGTTCTAAATTTGCATTTTAATGTCCTAGCATAGTTCCACAATCTATAACTTTGCTTGATAGTGACAGTGTTATTACTACTTAAAAAGTGTAATGAGCTTTCATTTCTTCATGGACACCCATTAAATGAAGTGTTTGTGAAAAGTAGTGGTCGATGAAGGATATCCATTAATAAAACTATCTTCTAAACTTTTATAGATTAGGCTGCATTGTCATAGTGCTTTGTAAAATAGAGTGAGAGTGTAAGAAAAAGATTAAATTTTACAAGGAAAATATTTTAAAAGGCAAATCGTTTCGCAAAAAGATTTTAAAGGATCTTTGCCCTCCATTTCTACTCCAATCCGATTCTTATTCTTTTCCATATTTATTAATATATCTCTTTTAAAGTTTTATTCCTGTGTGAGTGGACAAATAATAAGCTGCATATTGAAGGCATTTAATTTTATAAGTTCTTCCTCACCCCTAAACCAGTTGCTGCTTGAGCGCGTGGCCAGTAACTGAAAGTCAGGGTCAGAACCCACCAGGAGGAGATCCACCTGCGGTCTCACCCTCAAAGGTCACAGCGTGGTAGCTCTATTACATCATAGTTGGTTGGATATGACTTAGAATCGACTGGATAGCACACAGCAACAACATCTACCAGAATAATAAAATAGTTAGAGAGGACATCCCATTCTAACAGGTACATGTTTGTTCAGTGAGTTTTCCACTCTACTGCCAAATACGAATGACCTTGCAGAGAAGAATTCCTAAGGATGGTAACATGACCTGAAACTTGACAGGCCACTAGATACCAGCAGTCCAAGTGGACAGAAAGGAAAATATAGTGCAGGAGGGAAAGCTAACTCATTTCACCTGTTTAGAGTCCAGAATCTATTTTTCAACAGTTTTATGGGCATATAATTCATATGACATACAATTCAATAGTCCCCGTCAATCAAAGAGTTGTGCAATTGATTTAGAATATATTCTCCATTCTTGTACCCATTGTTATTAGCTCTTCCTTTCCCCTCAACTTCCCCTGCCAAAACCCCAAGGAACCAATAATCCAGTCACTGTTTCCATAGATTTAACTATTTTGGATTACATGTAAAGATTAACAGTAAAAGAAAAACAAACAAAAGCACAATAAGCTGATAAGATTAATAAAGTAAAACAGATAAAACCTCAGTCCAAAAGAAAGCAGAACATATTGATATCTAAGGACAAATTTTAGTGGATTAGCAGGGAGATCAAATGATAGGATGAATGAAACCTATCTAATCAAGACTTTTGTTTCTTAAAATTTCACTGACCAAACAACTTGCATAATTAGTGGCATGTCCAGTACAGAAACAGGGCAGCAATCTCTGCCTCCCTCTATGCAGTTCACCTCCTGCATTAAGGGTACACAGTTTACCTTTAGACACCAGGCCCTATCCCAAGTGCATTTCTCTGCTGTATGTTTTACAAAAAACAACTTGCTAAAGGGGTATTTTAGGTTAATAGAATAGTGCAATATTATGCCTTGATTTTGATTCTCATGTAACTCCCCACCCCCCAAGCAAATTATTGCATCTCTAAATGATCATCATTATCTCCTCATGATATGATC
Source organism: Nesogale talazaci (assembly GCA_004026705.1). Classification (NCBI taxonomy): domain Eukaryota; kingdom Metazoa; phylum Chordata; class Mammalia; order Afrosoricida; family Tenrecidae; genus Nesogale; species Nesogale talazaci. The sequence goes on from PVJH01026712.1 coordinate 18,052, forward strand.
TGACATTTTTTCTTAAATGTCCATTCTCTCTGTCATTGCAGGTTGGCTCCACGAGCTGGGGAAGCGCCTGGAGTCTCCGTACTCTGGCAACAATACGTCAGGGGGCCCGTCCATCCGCAGTGCTTACATTGCTGCACTGTATTTCACCCTCAGCAGCCTGACCAGTGTGGGCTTCGGCAATGTGTCTGCTAACACAGATGCAGAAAAGATCTTCTCCATCTGCACCATGCTGATTGGTGGTGAGAAAGCCTTCCTTTATACCAAAGCAGGGGCCGGTATCTGCAAATCGGTTTCTATTCTGTTTTTATTTGGGTTTTTTTTTTCAATCCTGAGGCATGTTAAAGAGAAATCGGCCTGTACAGAAAGATCCTAAAGTGCACATTGGGGAATCAGTGGTAACTATTTTGATATACATGTTGATTGCAACTTCTAATTTTTCTCATCGCATCATCCAATTTTCTGGACACATGAGTGAGAACCATATATGGAGTGGCTAATTTGGAAAAAACAGACAGTGTTTTGCTTTTTAATAAAAATGAGCACATTGAAACTTTGCACCTCGCCTCCATTTTGCACACGTGGAGGTCAGTGGGAGTGGTTATGTTTTTCCCGTAGCACCACCACTCTCACTACCTCTGTTCCTCTTGTTTCATCACCATCGACACATAGGCTTTGGCCTGTGAAGTTCCCCTCATCTTTCCCATAGCATGTAATTCTTTGCTCGGGTGTGATGCTCAAGAAAAAAACACTATTCATTAAACTCAATTGTTGTTTAAAAATGACTCCCAACCAGAAGTGCCTTCAATATATTCAATCATCACTCCACTCCTGGTAAATCTAGTTTCCAAAAAGAGTTTGAAATTCAGTCCTCAATTTCCCTGCATTGGATCAAGACAGCTTTTTGACTATGGGCTCTTGTGATCTCATGGTAAGGGAAGTAATCGTTCATAGAGGAAATTAGACCTGCAGTCATTTCCTTCTCTTGATCACTGGTTTTCTTCTTGGTGTCTTGCAATCTTGGTTGACAATTGACAAACTTTTCAGACCTGAATGAGGAGAAAAGCAGCATCTCTTAAAATGCTGTTAAAGTTGACTAACAGATCCACTATACCATCACCACAAGCTCTCGAACTAAAACCGATTCCATGAGGTTTTTGTTTATGGCTAAGTGATGATCATAACTACAGTCTCTCTCTTTTTTAGTGCTTTTTTTTAATTTGCAAAAGTCATAACATTTTTATCTATGGCTTTACACCCTCTCCCCTTTTAAATGTTTCTAGTATACAGCTAAGAAAAATGGAGTGGAGGCCGCATCACAACTCTTCTGGTTCCCTTAAGAGAAGCAGAGTCTAACTCCATACCACATCAAGGAAGTTGCCACAAGGCAGAGGTCAGGCGAGCCTCCACCTCCATCTTTACCTTCTTCTGACACCAACTCTCCTGCCCACAGCACCTTTCTTCTTTGCTGGGTTCAACAATCCTTTGAAGTATCCATGCAGAACTCATAGATAATACTCAGGATTTGTGGTGTCTTATTAGGGAAGTCAACCGGCCACCACAAATGAGATCAGGAAACATTTTGGACACAGTCTTTTGTCCAGAGCAGAACCTCTTTTGGTTAGTAGTAATGTCTCTTGATAGTCTTCAATTCCCAGCCATGTTGTCCCTTGACCTCTGCTTGTTATCTAAGCCAGGAAACTCTTTGCTTTGCCTCACAATCTCAGTGATGTTCCTCTGCCTTATCTTATCATCTCAGCATGGGTCCTCTGCTTTATACCATGACCTTGATGTTATGGGGTCTGGTGTCTTAGATACCTCCATCAATTTAGACAGGGATCTTGTCCATACTGTGCTGGTGGCTCTTCTTTATTGATGGTCACGGGATTTTTTTTTTGGTGGGGGGCATCACTGCCTCTGGTGGTCATGGGCGCTACCCAGTGCAGTTCCTGAGAGCTGCCGCTGGATTTGAACCACCAACCCTGTGGGCTGCAGTCCCACACTCAACTACTTATGCCACCAGGGCTCAGCCCGGTCACAGGATTTTAAGATGACCCTTTTATACCCAGTGCCTGGAAAAACTGACCTATCCCCTTTAGTAGTATTGCGCATTATTTGTGTGGTTCGCCTTACTCATTTGGTGAGTCACAAAGTCATGGATAGAAAAGCTACATATAAGTAATTTTGTGTCATCGCAACTGCTTAGTGTTAACAGTTTTTGCAATAATGAAATTGTGTATTACATTTATTCTATGCCAATTTTTCTATCACTATAAACAAACATTCGGCATTTCTCATAGAATGATTTTCCCTACCCAGTTCCACCACTGGTTACCACTGGAGTTATTTCATATGAGAACAGACAATATTTTTTCCTCTCATGCTTGACTTATTTCCTTCAATCAAATATCTTCAAACTTCATTTGTGTTGTAGCATGTGTCACAACTTCATATTTTAAAGACTTAGTAATATTCCATTATATGAATAAACTATATTTTGTTTATTTTTTAGTTAAGGGACATTTATTCCCCACCCCATCTTTTGATCATGTAAACAGAGCTATAAGGAACATGTTTGCTGCTGTCCCTAGTTCTAGGTTTCTAGGATTGCTGAATCATTTTTGTAGTTCTTTTTACAAATTTTCGGTGGACTCACTATACCGTTTTCTACAAGGATTATACAATTATGTAGTCTCACCAGTGATGAATCAGGGTTTCTATATCCTTCCATCCTTGTCAAGATTTATTATTTGCTGGTGGGGTGATGAGGTGGAATGTCATTTTTATTTTTATTTGTTTGATGACTAAAGAAAGGAGTCCTGGCAAGCATTGGACTGCCAGTTTAATCGCACTAGCCATTCCATGGCATAAAAATGAGGCTATTTGCTCTGATAAAGATTTATAGCTGGGAAAATCTTGTATAGGGTCAGAGTAATTAAAATCTAACCCATGGCAGTGGTTAATGGCTAGTGATAGGTCCATGGTTGTATAGTGATTCCCTACTGAGCTACTAAACTGGTCAGTAGTTTGAACTTACCAGCTGCTTCCCCATAAAACAAGTATGGCAGTCTATGGGTTGGCTTGATATGGCTAATGATCATGAACAATTTTGTGTGTGTTTGTTGGCTTTGATTGTTTTCCTTGGAGAAGTGTCGGTTCAAGTCATTTGCCCATTTTTTAAAATGTGTTGTTTCTCATTGTTGTCTATTGTTAGTGAGTTCCATGAATGTCAAGTAGGTTTGAAACTTCTCTTTGGAACTACAGACCAAACTGTGAGAGCCAGAACTCAACGGTCCTGCTATATTGTTCCTGATCTCACAAGTTTCCTGCCTTTGACTGAGTATGCTCCACTTTCCTATTACTCTCTATTAATGGGAGATACATGGCTCCTTCTTCGCTGATGAGCTTTACTTTACATGGTTTCCAGATTTTGCTGCTTTTACTGTATAAATACATAGAGGTCAGTCTTATCAAACTGTGTTCCTACTAATGTAGTTTATTAAGGATAGCCGATAAATCATTTGGGTAAAAATAAAAACAAAAGCATGTCTATTATAATAATAGTTAACATTTATTTAATGCTTCTCAAATATGTGTTAAAGGCTTTAGTACAATAACCTGGGTAATTCTTAAAATAAATTTCTTAGAATCCCATTTTATAAGTATGGGTGCTACTAGAATATTATCTCTCCATAACTCCATAACTACCCTTCTGCTATATTCTATTTTCTAAGTCTGGGATAAAGGAGCTCAGGTGGCATAGTGGCTCAAAGCTTGGGATGCTCACTACAAGGTCAGCTGGTCAAACCCACCAACCACTCGTAGAAAGAGAGATGAGGGTTTCTAACAATTTACTTCCTCAGAAAGACCCAGGGCAGTTCTACTCTGTGCTATTAGTCTCTATCAATCCTAATCTACTTGATAGCATGAGCTTTGGGGCATTCTAATGCAAGGGTATGAGGGTCTGAACTCTGCTGACTTCATTCTTCATGATCAAGTGACATCTAACTACAACTGCAAAGAGGGGGCGCTCGAAGGAGACTAACAGCCAAGGTGAGGGAAGGTGTGTATGCATTGCCTTCAAGACAAATCATCTTGGTAGATCACTTGACAGAAGCATGTGGTTCCAGCCTTCAGTCTCTTTCATTAGCCCCCATAAGACATCTTTAATTCAGTTTGACTTTCCCTTTTGTGCAAATCAGAGCCTTGGCCCAGTGAAGTTTTCCCCCAATCCTCTGAGCAGCTAAATCCTGATGGTCCTCCCAGCTCTAAGGGTACCAGTTTCTTCCTGCAATTGCTTTTATGACCTCTGTGCTCCATTGTCCCCACAAAACTAGCTCTCTGTAGTTCATTCTGGATTGAAATACTTAGTGTGGATTCTCCTTTATGAACCTTCTGACAAAAGGTTGATGTTACCTTTCAGATAGCAAGCACTGTACTTCAGTGTTACACAACTAGTAAGAGGTAAGACTGGCACACAGGTGAATGTGGGTTCCTCCTGATAAATTCGTAAATGGAAATATGTGCAATCATCAGACCCATGTCTAAGAGTAGTAGAAATAGGGTTGTCGGCTTGAATCAAGTCATCATTCCTCTAGACCACAGTTGAATTGGCAATGCTTTCCCTATGTCTTCTCCCAGAATCTATTTCATGTTTAGCAAATGTTGTTGATCCCAGATTTGCTTTGAATTTTCAACCTTACAATAGAGGGGCCTCCAAAAGACTCCCTTGGATGGAAGATATGATGTGCGGAGGTGAGATTTTGGTCCGTGAGTCACCCAGCAAATAAAAAATACATGGAAGTATAAAATTCAATCTTCCCTCAAGAAACTGATGGTCCAGGTAGGAGCAGTCAGGCTGTATTTCTGCAGGAAGAGTTTTAGTGAGACTCAGCAGTAAATGCTTGAGTGCCACACTTAGAAGTGAAGGAAAACAAGGGCCAGGGGGCCAAAGGAGTTTCCTGGGGAAAAAAAAGAGTGGGTGTGGCGGAATGGCTGGAGCTGCAAGCTGGGCCACTTTCCACAGGCTCTCAACTGATAGGAAGCAGTAACCGCCTATGGAGCATGAAAGAGGAATTCTCATTTTCTCAAGAGCTGTAGTGTGCCAGACCCCTTGTGTCTGTTTATGCTCCCTGGTATGACTTATGTAATTTCCACTGCCCATCATCGCCAGTGTTTTCGTCTAGCAAAAATAAAAAAGGTTTTACAAATAAGCACAGTCTGTAATTAGTTCATCTCAACCCATGTTTCTTCTCCACTTGTTGGGTACTTTGGGAAATACTCCTGTGCTCAAGCCTTAGGCCTACAAAGTTGATATCTGAAGAACCTGTTAGACATCTGAGCTTGTTCTCACCTGATACGCTGACTATATGGAGAGTGGTCATAAATCAGAAATTATGGCTCAAATAATGTTCTGCCTTTCACTGCAAATAAAAGCTAGATTGGTCACAAGGCCAAGCAAGTATAAGGAATGACCTGCCAGTGTCACTTGTTTATTTAATGTTTACTAAGAAAATTTTTCTGATGTGACACCCAGACTCATTCATAAGTGTCACCAGAGTATTCTATGATTTTAATGGTAACCAGGAAAATTTCAGATGCTCAAATGGCATATGCATTAACTTGAATCTGTTAGCGAAAGTGTTCCATACTTGTGTTTGTAGGGAATAACTCTGTTATATTGTAAAAAGACACACCCTAGGCTAAAAGAAACAATGTCTCCATTTTAATATTTCTGACTAGTTACTTGCATGACTTTAGGCACTAATTATAAGAGCTCACCCATATTGAATATTTACTATATTTTATCCCCACAACACATCATATTAGGGACCTTCAAAAAGTTTGTAGAAAAATGGAATTAAAAGCTATATTGATTTCCCATGACCTTGAAACCCGCTGGTATTTAATCCCCATAACAATGTGAGATGCTCCAGTGTGCACATCAACAAACAGTATTTCAGGGTGTAAATTTGCTACTGAAATCTTGAAAACTTCTGCTACAATTGTACTATACACAATAAACTGATTTTTACTCGTTCATTTCACTATGTAGTTCAGAAATTATTTTGAACAAGAAAATGTTTTCATGACTCTTCCCATGGAGAGAAGCTGTGGAGGAACAGTGGGCTAAGCCTTGGGCAGCACACTGTAAGGTCAGTGCTTCGAACTGCCAGTCTCACCTTGGGAGAAAGATAGGGCTGCCTGTTCTTGAAATAAAATGAGTGTCCTGGAAACTCGAGGGGGTGGTTCCTCTCTGCCAGGGCTGCTATGAGTCAGAGTTGACTTCATGACAGCGGATTTGGCTTCTCAATAATACAATGGCTCAAGCCTAGAGAATCATATCAGGAAGCCTTATGCAAGACTGAGGCAATTCTAATGGCAGGGACACAAGATGTATACTAGAAAGTAAGCACTGCTGATAGTCAATGAGGCTAGAGTGTCTCAAACACCAGACAATATCAATAGCAAGGCTTCCTGCAAGCCAAGAGGAAGATGTAAGAAGGATTGAGTCGGGGGTCCTCAAACATTTTAAACCATTGCTATTGATTTGCTTTCGGCTTCAGTAACCACATAGGACAAGTAGACTGGCCTGATAGAATTTCCAAGGTTGTAAATATTTGTAGACATGCACTGCCGTGTCTGGTTTGGGGGTTTGTTTGCTTGTTTGTTTTTAGTATTGCTTATATTTGTAACTATTTTATCTTTAACACTTGAAAAATCATTTTATTGGGAGCTCAAACAACTTATCACAACCCATACATACTTTCATTATGTCAAGCAAATATGTACAAATATTTGTTGCCCTCCTCATTCTCAAAACATCTGCTCTCTACTTTGTTTTTCCCCAGCCCTGCCTGTCCCCCTCCCACATGAGCCCTTTATAATTTATAAATTATGATTATTTTGTCACGTCTTACACTGTCCAACGGCTCCCTTATCTTCCTCTATAATCTTTTATTAATAGCAGCATAGAGCTTGACCATTGTGTCACTAGGGCTTCTAAGCTTCATGATAATTCACTTCCATTGAATCGGTTCTTGACTCGTGACAACCCTGTCAGAGAGTGTAAAAGTGCCCCTGTGATTTTCTAAGCCTATGACTCTTTGTGGGAGTAAAAAGCCTCATCTTTCCCCCCATAGAACCTCTGGTGGTTTTGAACTGCTGACTTTGTGGCTTGAAGCGTAATGCAGAATCACTGTCCCACAAGTGCTACTTCATGATAAGCATATGAACTTAAGACGTATACACAACCATGTACGTATACCGGAAAACATATGTGTCACTTTGAAACAAAGACATTGAGAGAAGGGCTGAGCCCCGGTGGCATAGTGGTTGTGCGCAGGACTGCGGCCCACTGGGATGGAGGTTCAATTCCAGCAGCAGCTCCAAAGGAGCAAAGGCTGGGCCTTCTAGTCTCACCATCAGAGGGCAGTGATGCCCAAAAAACAAAAACAAACAAAGACATTGAGAGAAAAATTCTATACCTAGGCAAATCAATGTAAAAACTGAACACATCCCAGATGTGACCTTAAAAGCTTCAGTTAATGAGTTAATCTAAATAAGGTTACTGGATACAAAATCAATATGCCCCAAACTAATTGTATTTCTATATACTGGCCATAATTAGAAAAAGTACTATAAGAAGGAATAAAATATCAAATCTGTGGGAATTTAATCTAACTAAAGGTGTAGAATGTTTCTGCACAGAACAGATCAAGATATTAGTGAGGAAATTTGTAAAATGACTTAGAATAATAAATGGAGAGATGAGGAGGGCCTCACAAACTTATGGAAAAAAATCCATTAATTTTTCATTCCATTTTTCTACAATGTCTTGTTGCTCCCTCATATAATGGACGACTATGTATAGCTAAGTTGTCAATGGTGCACAAATTATTCTAAAAAGTAATATAATTGCATAAAATTTCTCATAGACCTCTGTATGTGTGTTTGATGTTGACAAGCTATATCTAAGATATTGTGCAGGTTCCAAGGGCTCAAACTAGTCAGAGCAATCTTGAAAATCAACAACATAGAAAGTGTGTTCCATGGGCATCTCGATGAATTATAAAAGTACAGTCATTAAAGAAGTCTGAAACAGTCTCAAATATATATAAGTAAGTCAATGTAATAGGTAAGAGTCTAAAATCTGACCCTAGCATCATATGTTCACCTAGGTGACACTGGAATAGTAAAAGGAAATGCTGGTCCTATCCTCAATACTTCTGGATCAGTTGGGGAGTCACGTGTTAAAGACAATGTTTTGACCACTTTTAAAACTGCTTTTCAAGGGTAATTGATATGCAGGAGTTCAAGAAGAAAGAAAAATCTTTGAAACTGATTATGGACACCATTGTACATTCCTTCGTGAGGGGATTGAACTGTGGAATGTTATGATAGCTGAAAGAGCTCCCAGTAAAATGATAAAAAATTGTTTTAAAACTGTTCATTAAGATTTATTTTAGATAGATCTTCATCTGAATATGAAAGAAAATATCATCAAACATCTCAAATGAAATACTAAAGAAGAGAATATCCTCAAAAACTTGGAGCTGACAAAGTTTCCAAAGCACAACACAAAAGACCACGTCACACTGAAAAAAACTGATAAACTTCACAATGTTAAAATTAAGACCTTTTATTTTTGAGAAGACATCATTAAGAAGGTTGCAAAAGCAAGACATGAAAGGGGAGGAAATATTTTCAAAGTATATTCAGTGTATATAAAACGATCATTTACAAGTCAATATGAAAAAAAGCAGACAACTCAAATAATGGACCAAAAATACTTGAAAAGACACTTCAAATATGTATTTCCAAAACCCAAATAGACACTAAGCATATTTAACAGTGCTCGGCATTATATTCATCAGACACATGCATATTTAAACAACAATTAGCCACTACTTTATATTGGCAAGAATGTCTATTTAAAAACATGATGACACCATGTGTCTGAGAGGTGCTGGGATACCATATTCTCTCTACACTGGTACTGGCAGTGTCAACTGATACAGTGCTTTTCTCACTGTTTACCAACTCTGCATCTACCTCTGACCTGTGATGTGACCCTTTCACTCATGAGGATATGTATACCTGATGGAAACACAGCTTGACACATACACAGGTATGCATCGAAACAAACATATACACTGATGTCTGTCGACGCTTTATTATAAAAGTCTCAAACTAGAAATACTCTAAATCCCTGTTAATAGGGGAGCAAGAAAATTGTGCAATAATTATTCAATAGGATTCTACATAGCAATGAGAAGGAGTGAACAGTTACATCATGCAACAGTCTGGAGGAATCTTAAACTTAATGCTGAGCAGAGAGGCCAGAAATTGAGAAAAACCACATGTACGGCTTTTGCTTATAGAAAATCCAAAACTGGAAAGTTTATTGATTGCAGTGTAATTCAAAATTGTGGTTATTTTCCATGAACAGGTGGCCAATAACTGTGAAGGTGTCATTAGGCAGACCTCTGGGATGTGAGTAAGTAGTTTTATATATCTGGGTGGTGGTTCCACAGCTAGGTTCACTTCCAGAAATCTCCATTTGTTGAACATTTTTTGTGTGTCATTTTCTGGTTTCAGTATTTACTTTTAAAAAAGTACTATACATTAATTTAAAATAATTGTATAAGAAGTAGTAGTGAGCTAATATCCCATTTTTCCATACCAATGATAATTTCTCTTAACAATGATGAGTGAAAGGGGAGAGGAAAATCATACTGTCTAAACTGTATTGATGACCACCAGTAAACATGAAAGAAGCAATTTTTTTAATGTTGTCGGAAAGGAGGATGGACTTATCAGACATTTTCTAGATTATCCATTTGCAATAACGAAAAAAAAAGAGTCAAATGGTTAAGAGTCAATGCTTCCCTTGGGTAACCCAACCTTCAGATACAGCTTCAACTTAATTTTATGGATCCATATAGGAAAGACGTTGCCAAATGTGGGCTCTTTTTAAAGTGTCCTTACATTGCAATTGAAATCCATCTTGGAGGAAATATCTCTTGCTTTCTGCCCCCCACCTCACCGCCACTGAAATATCGATAAAAAATAAATGAAAAAGAAACCAAGCCCACTGTCATTGAGTCCGTTCTATCTCATGGTGTTGTACATGCTAGTTAGTGTCAGGCCAACCCCAGCATGATTGAAGCACCGTCCATTTCTGTATCTTTCATACAATTGTGATTTTGTTTGAGACCACTCTTGCAGTTATCTCATGCAGAGTCTTCTTCAATTTTGATGGCCCCTGTGTCCTTCCCCAGGCACTGGTCTCTCCTGATAATGTGTCTAAAGTACAAGGGATAAAGTCTCGCTCTGCTCTCTTGTAAGGAGCCTTCAGACCGTGCGTCCTCCGAGACGGACAGGTCTGTTCTTATGGCTGTCCAGAGTCCTTTCCATATTCTTCAACGACACCCTAGTTCAAATGTACAACTTCTTCTGTTCATCTTAATTTTCTGTCCAATGGTCACATGTATAGGAGGCAATTGAAGATACCGTGGTTGAGGTCTGAATCTCCTCACTCCTCCAAATGATATCTTGCTCTTCAATAATTTACAGTGGTCTTGTGCGTACGCTTTTCTCAATACATTGTGTGAGCTCTTGCTTGCTACTGGTGGAGGTGTTGACTGTGGTTCCAAGTAAGGGAAAGCCTTGACAACTTCCATCTTCTCTGCATTCATCGTGATGTGGTCTATTCATTCAGTGGATCTATGACATATGGTGAAAAGTTTCAGAGCGATGAGTTGATGGGAAGCCATTCTGGTAGCCCTGTGGAACCAATGTTGGCCTGTTAACCACAAGGTCAGCCACTCAAACCTGGGGGAGAAAGAGGACGTTCCCTTCTCCAGTAAAGAGTTGCAGTCTCCAAAACCCGAGTTAGAATAACTGTGAGTCAGAATCTATTCTGGTTGTGGGTTTTGTTTTGTGTTGTCTCTCCTGATGTCAGGACAAAACAGTCCCCTATAAACTCAGATGGCATCCAAAACTGTTCACAAAGGAAAGTAGTCATGGTGTTGCACAAGGGGGGGCTTTGAAAAATCATGGAAAACCCATTATCCTTTCATTCCAGTTCTTCCTGTGCACTTTTTGAAGCTCCCTACTACATAACTTTAGGAGAGTAATGTCGCCACAGGTCCAGGGAGGAAGGGAGAGTTGGAGGGAGAAATGGATACACAGAGAGAGACTGGGAAGTCAAGGGAAAGAAAAGAGAGCAAACTGAGAGCTTATAGTGACGAGGTTGTGGAAAGCCACTTGGTGGAAACAGGTGTTGTTGTTGTTGTTGTTTTCATCTGAGGTCTAATTATGTTCTTCCTCCATCCCAATTGCTGAGGATCCTTCAGAGACCTGAGAGTGAGGTGAGATTTTACAGGCTTCATTTTATTCAAAACCACGACACAAAGGAAAAGAGCCTCCCACGCAGTCCGCGAGCCTCGCCTGGAACTTCTAGCACGATTTACCTCAAAATGGCTGGTTGGAAAAAAAGAGGTGAATGACGATTTCCAAACTGACCTGGATAGAGAAGTTCTTGAGTCAAACTTTCAGGACAGATGGAATGATTTGTCTTCACAGAAACACACACTCTCTGCCAAAGTGAAAATGATCACTGGTAACAGAGGGGCCATA
>PVJH01026713.1:0-29713 GCA_004026705.1 Nesogale talazaci
CTACAGGACTAAAGCTTCGTCTTTCTCCCGTTGATCTTGTAGTTAGCAGCTCCACACTCACCCGCGATCACCACCACGGCCACTGGAGACACAGCGGTCATGCCTGAACTACGAACTTCTCTACGGGAGGAAGCCGTGCCTTTCTCCTCCTGTAAGCGTCCCAGTCTCAGCAACTGTCTTAGTAACTCACAGGGACTGTCCTTCAGAGTCTCTATGAACCTGTGTGGAGCGGATGGCGGTGGTGGTGTGAGCAGATCATTTTCTGAAAGACAAAAGTAAGACTCTTCTCATCTTCTTGAAGTTCTACAGCTAGTTACTCTACTAGAGAAGATTTGGACTCTCCATTGCTTCATGTGTAGTTCTTTACCTTCGACATCAAAATGGAAAATTGAGCAAGTCAACGTAAAGGAGTCATTATTGGTGTTTCTGTTAGGACTACAATACCCTTAAAGCTATTGGTCAACCAACCTTGCAGCTGAGTAAAATTATACTTTACTCAAAATCTCTGCACTGTAAGAAGGTAGAGCAGGCATCACTTACAAATTTTGAATAAATAGAGTTAACTATTCAAGGAAAGAAATATTGGAAGTGCCAAATTTGGAAGTTTATCTTTGATTTTATTTCAAATTAAAAAAGTATTTTGTGCTCATTGACACTTTCATTTTAGCAGTGATAAGATAGGTTGTTAGTCATTTTTAACAAAAATGAAGATAATTTTTTTAATCTTCCATTTTTAGGCTCTTTAAAAAAAAGCACATTTCAGCCTAATTTTATTATGGTATGTCATTGTAACATCCATTCTCAACCATACTTTTATTAAACTTTATTAAACTGTTTGCTTTAGTCATGAAATATAGTCATCATGTAAGAACTTCATCTGGAATACATTTTCTTAATATTAGTGGTGCTATTTCTTTCCTGCTTCATAATTTGACAACTACACTTTTGGAAAAGTGGATAAAAGTATATTTCTATAAATTTCTCTGTCACCTTTAATGTCACATTTTCAATTTTAAGGGGAAATTACTAAAGAAATGCACTTTAAACAGCTTTATGTTTGCGTTTTGAAACCAGATACCAGTAGCAAAGAAGACCACAGAATTATTCAGTAAAACATCAGTGCTAGTCCCTATACATTAAGATACTATGGAAAAAATGTCATTTTGAAAAACCAAGGTCAGTGTTTTTCACTTATATAATTTTGTAAATTATTACTCCTTGGCACAAAGGGGTACCTTAGGCAATTTCTTTGAATATTCAACTATATCTTGAACAACTTCAGTTGTTTCAGTGGTTTCTAATCATTTACTATATCACATATTTTTCTAGATTTTAAAATTACAAAATTATATAAACCCTTAAAAGGATACATTTTAAAAATAAAAGTGAAGTGAAGAATCTATTTGGTGTACATAAATATTTATCCTTCTATACCAAATTCAAATGAAAAAGCCATACATCATTGAACTTTATATCTTTCTGGAACAGATGTGCACACAAGAAGCTAGCTATTTTTGAAGCACATCATGCACATCTTGGCCTACTTTCTTTAGTGTCCTTCAGAGAACTAGTTTTAGTTGGGGGCAGCAGAGAATAGAAAAAAAAATACCTATTTAGAACTACCTAACATGTCAGACATACCAATTTAATTTTTCACTCAGAGAGAAAAGAGAAAAATATTCCTTTTATTTCTAGAACTTACTATTTTTATTGGCATAAAGTATTAAATCAAAATCACTATTTTAATTTATAGGAACTATTTAAAGAGTTAAAAAATAATCTGTCCAACATTTGATTTTAATAACTGTTCTATATCCCGTAAGAGGTCATTGATAGCTGGTATTCATAAGATATAATATCATGTCACATTTAAAATAATAGTATAACTTAATAGTAATATCAGATTTTCAATAATCTTCATAAAGCAGTATTACTTTTTCATTGTCTTTTTTAGAATATGAACATGGATTATGATGAAAGCCTATTTTAGTCAGCTTCCATAATTATAATTTATCACATAATATGTGTACTGTGAATACACATTAAAAATCTTTAGAAAGTATACGGGAAACATATTAAAGCTGTCACAAAGCATATGTCTTAATATTTATAATATGTAATATGTCTAAGAGCGATTATTTTCATTTTATGGTCTACTTATTTGTTAATATTAATGTACTAATTTTTCACCTTTACAGTAAATCAGATAGGATTCACATTTTAGCTTTCAAATGCATCTAATTGAAGAAACATCAAATATATTGTGATTGTTACATAGTAATATAATCCAGATTGAATTTCAGGTAAATTAATATATAGCTTGGCTGCTCTTTGAACATATTATATTTCTCATATTTATTCACCAAGGTTTAAATTTTGTAATCTAATTTTAGATCAAGTTATCAATTTGAATTTTTCATAACCCTTGAAATCCCCAGTAGTGTGTATTCTATGTCAATAATAATATATATTATTACTGGGGTTCCAGTTCATCCATGCATGAGTCTTCTTTAAACAGTACGTGTTGAATGAATTCTGCCCCCAGTGACTGGCAGCTGACAGGTCTTCTCAATAGCCCCATGAATGAGCCTCATTGGGTACCTGCAAGAAAAAGTGCAGATCTAATACATGGTCTCCTTGGCAAACTGGGGAGCAAATGAAATTCAAGGCAGTGAACTCCAGCCAGGAATTTCCAATGATTGCATTTTAGGAGTCCAAAGGGGTAATCTTGATAAAGTTTTCTTGGAGAAACAGAAAAATCACAAAGGCTTATTATGAAGAAGTTTTAAGAAAACTAGAAACCACATTGGTGAGAAAAGTCCAGCAAAATGTGTCAAATAATTTTTCCCTTCACTTTAATGTATCTGCTTATTCCTTGAGGATTATAAGAGAATTTTGCTGAGGAACCTATTTCTTCATCCTACAACTCTGATCTGTACCAGCAGACCTGCCACTGGAGTCTTCCGGGAAATTTTTGTTTCCCAAACTCTGAGCACTTGAGACCCTTGTGAATGGCCCAGATTCAGCTTTGATGTGTAAACCAGGGTGAAAAAGGATCCCAGGAAGGGCTAGAGAGATGGAAACAACTTCTTCAGAAGTGTATACACCTACATGAAGGGTGTACTAGGAAACATTAGCTTCACATTCTGAAAATCTGGTTTCATCACGTTTTCTATGACTTTGTAGCAATTCTATTTTGGCTTTCCCTCACATTGTGCCTGGTATTTCTACCTAGAGATATTTTCACTGAAAATAGTCTAGTAAAAAAATATGGAATCATTAAAGTCTACTTTTTACCTCTTGTTCTGATACCTTTTCAAAAAAATTTTCTCATAAATGTACCATGAGAGCAGGCATCAGTATTTGTTTTGTAGCATGCTGCTTAACGTTGAGTAAGAGACACAACAACCAGTGCCACTGAATTTTTTTCGGGCTCCTGGAAATCCTTTGTCTGCAAAATCAATCTGCTCGAAAGGTTTCACATTTCTTTTGCAATGATGATGACCTTCAAGACACAGATCACCTTTTCTTTCTTTCCAGGATGTTTTGGGTGGGGTCCAGCTATTAGCCTTTTGCTCAGTAGTCCAGTGCTTGGCAATCTGAAAAGCCCTTTTCTCCACAGATATATACTAACTTTTCTATCAGTAGGTAACTCAGAAAACAAAGAGATTCACCCTTTAAAGTCTCACTGGTGGCATAAGAGGTTGTATTGGACTGTTAACTGCAAGGTGAATTGTTCAAACCTATAAGACTCTCCCGAGGAGAACTATAAGGCTCCCTGCACCTATAAAATTTGCATAGTCTCAGAAATGCTGTGAAGTTCCAGTCATCTGTATAGGGTCTCTATGAGTCTAAAGACAGTGACTTTGGTTTGGCTTTATGTCCATTTAAGGTTTTGCGTACTTCTTTTATTAAGTTCAAGCTATCTCGGTGATAATGACTTGTCAAGCTGGGTAAAAAACAAAGTGCCGTTGGAGCTGCTTTACTCATGTATTAGTTTGGGTTGAAGGTAGTCAGAAAGAAAAACAACCACAAATGTAAAAGTTGGAAAATGTCACATGCATGGTCTAGACCTTCTTGCGTTAGGTTTTCCCTTACAGGAACCACAGTCTAGTCTGCAGCATATCCGAGAAGGATCTGTCCCATGTGACCAGACAATAGGACTCGGGACCAAAGCAAACAGGATCTGCTAGTTTGTGTCTTCAGAAAAATAAAGATAAAACTGAAAGGAAAGAGGCAATATGCAAACACAAACCAACAAACAAGAACCAACTCCCAATTACCTTTTACAAAACAGCGAAGCCAGAGTCTCTAAGGGCTCTTAACTTTGTAAAACTTCCATTCATTGATCCAGAAGTGTGCAATGAGAAGTGGGTGAATCACAATTGCACCCCTTCTCAGTGTTTTCAGTTCTTATTTTATGCATGAAAATCATGGTTTTTTTTAAGGGAGAAAACAGAGGGGATTGGTAGCAAAGAGGATATGAATAATTCAGGAGTGAGGCAATTTTAACCAATAAAACACATACTTTCATCTCTATCATGGAAAAATAATTTCTTTAATTTTCACCATGCCTTTGTTCCATTAGAGATATTTAAATGGGAGAAAGGAAAAGGCAGAAATAAGACATGATATTTCAATTTTTCGATACAGAAAGCTAAATTGCATTAGATTTACTTTCAGGATCTTATGTCAGAAAATGTATTATTCTAGTAAAATTAATTTGAGCTTATAATAAATGACAAGAAGAAAAATAGTACTTGCTTAACAGAATTCAAGTCTATATATATTCTGTGATAAAAATCATTCATGCATGTATATTTAGATGGTTTCTATTGAATTAAATTGTCTCTATGACAAGCCAAAGTGTTCTTAATCTTATTCAAAAGTGAATGATCTGAAATTAAAGGATAATGGTTTAGAACATTTTAATTATTTTATCTTCCTTTGATTTCATGCATGAATGGATTTGTTATACTTCTCAATGTTTGGATTTTTGAAACTGCTAACCTATGAAGTTTAGAAGATAGGTTTAAAGAAAACAAGCCCCAACAACTTTATTTCTTCTTCATTTTTTATAAATATTTACATTTCTAAAATGGACAAGATCGGCTCCACTGTATGTAGATTTTGGAAGCCTTATTGTATGTATCCATCTGTACCCACAGCATTAAAAAGATGCAGACTCCTTCACGTAAAGTACTTTTGTTTCTGCTTTTCCATCTTTCATCTGGTGGTCAAGATTTTAGTTTATTGTTAAAATAGGTAATGATTGTATATATGTCCCTTTCTATTTTAAAATAGTCAAAAATAATCATTAGCATTTTTCATAAAGTGCAGGCAAAAATCTTCACACATGCATTATAGATATGGCCTACATAAATTAATGCTGTTTCTAGAGCTTGCTCCTTAAAAGCAGGGTTAGACAGAATTCATTTCGCTCACTGGACATGTTAGTAGAAGTTTTCACTTCGGGACTGACTTCCTGCCTGGCCCAGGGAAAGCAGGACCGCCCTCAAGGAGACGAGATGCCGCCGTGGCTGCAACAATGGGCTCCCAGAGCAAACGGTGACAGTGACCAAGGGTTGCATAGTGCTGAGTTCTGTTATGCAAGAAGTGGCTATGCCCTGAAGCCTGAACATACCGACCAGACACACTCAAAATGATACAGCTAGCAATACCAACATGTGACTTTAGTTTGCATCACAATAATGTCAAATCTTTTTTCATCGATACTTTTAATATTGCAGAAATTAAAGCGCTGATTCATATACTCCATTTTTCTAGGCTAAAGTGGTTAAAATTTTTCATTCAGTCAGTCATATGTATTCCAAAGGTCAAATTCTCAAATTCACAGCCAGCGAGTCAATGCCACCTAGAGAGACTGTGAACCACAGGGTCGAACTGCAACTGCGCTTTTGAGACTTTCCTCTTTCCTGGAGTCGGAAGCCCGTCTTTCTCCCTCAGGACGATTGGTGGTTTCCGTCGACTGGCTTTTTGATCGCAGCCCAATGCGAAACCCCCGGGCCACTGTATTAAGCTAAACCTGGCAATATAAAAATGAGCAAAGATGGTCTCTATCTTCCGGAAACTTTCTGGAGAAAACTGAAAATGGTTATTTTTATTTATACTAAAAAAAGAAAGACACAGCCTCTGAGTCCATTTCGCTCCACAGCAGTCCTAAACAGACAGGGTAGAACTGCGTCTGTGGGTTTCAGAGGCTGTTTGTCTTTGAGAAGTGGAAAGCCTCCTCTTCCTGCCAGTAGCAGCTGACAGTCTTGGACTGTTGGTGCTGCTGATAGCAGCCCAACTCAGAACTACAGCCTCGGGACTCCTTCCTAATCCACAGTAGTGTGGATAAAGCTGCGACAGTGTACGTTTTCAGAGAGGCATCTGAACAGGTTTTCTCAATCAGGATAGCGGTTATGTGGCCAGAGATTGAAGAGATCATTCTGGCAGACGGATTATTATGGGCAAGTTCATAAAGAGACAAAAGTATAACTGCAATATCCTAGATGCAATGATTACATAAAAATATCAAAGTGTGAAGCTACTGTTTTTGACAGGTCCTCATCTAGCTGGATATATCACTGAAAGCGATGACGCCTTCCTCTCTGGCTCATGTAGTTGCACCAATCATGTTCCCTTGAAATAGGCCTTCTATTGGGGAAGAAAAGGAAGTCTGAAAGAGCCTGGTCAGGAAGGCCAAGTTGATGGGAATCAGGTTTTCCCATGAAATTCTTGTGGAATTTCCAGAGTAGTCCCTGCTACTCCTGGTGAATAAACTGACAACTAGTGATGCCACGGGTGTGTGTGTGTGTGTGTGTGTGTGTGTGTGTGTGTGTGTGTGTGTGTGTTTGTGTGTGTGTGTGTGTGCGTGCACACACACAGAACCTCAGCATCATGCTCTTGGCCTTTTCCTCGCCACTTCAATTTCAGCAGTCGTAAACTTCTTCCTAATAAGCTTCCATGATTTTCCTTCATCCTTCAAGAAAATCTACCAAGACTCTTGGAATCTCAAGAAAACAGTCACCATAGCCTCTGAGCTGGCCATTCAGTTTTGAATGTACCTGGCCCAGCATGTCTGCTGGGAAGCCGCTGTCTGGGTGGCACTTTTTGAAAAGCACTCTAAGGAGACAGAGAGAAGTACTTGTTTGCAGCCAGCCCATTGTCCCAGTGACATGTTAAACACATTGTGTTTAATAAAGATACCATGCATTTACAAACTGAAACCTCAGTAGATGCACTTGACATTCTCCTATAGTCTTTTCAAAATCAGAGTTGTAGTAGGCTATCAATGTGTTTTTGCTTTGCAGATTCTTTGATTTATCTTTCATGAATAATATAAAGGTATAGCAGCATTTTAAAAATAGTAGGCCTTCTCAAACGTACAATATAAAAGAAAATATAGAGTGTGTAGTTGGTAGATAGCACCTGGCATTTGTGTGTTTAACATTTCCCTGCAAGTGAATCCATCCACATTATGATAGTAGATTGCTGCTAAGGTCAGTTTGTCTCCAGGGACATTTAGTAATGTCTGGAGACACTTTTGTTTGCCACAGCTGGGTGTTTGCTACTGGTATTTAGTGGACAGAGACCTTGGATGCTGCTGAACAATTACATTGCAAAAGACAGTCCCCTACAACAAATTCTTCATCCAAAGTACAAGGGGGGTGGTAAGGATGAAAAATCGTGCCCTGAGATTTCTATATAATATGTCACATATGCCTCCAAGAACTAGAGATAAGAGTACTGTTACATATTGTAAGTTATAACTTATGTATACATTATATTATTATTTTATTTGTGAGCCAGTAAATGAGCTGGAATTCCATTAAGTACCATCTATTTCTGTCCTCTTTCCTTATCTTTCTCCCAAGACATAAACACAGTTCTGAATTTTATTTTTATATATAATGTTTATATATAATTATCATTCTTAAAGATTTGCTCTTTAGTAATAGTGTCATTTAACCTGATTTCCCAGTTTATAATATCATAATCTACCTGTTCTTCTACTAAATGTTTTTATTTCACACATTATTATGTTTCTAAGATTCACTTCAATATACAGTAAGTAGAATTCTTACAACTGGACTAATAAGCACCACCATGATAAAGGGAGAAAATACAGAACTAATCAAAGATTTCATTGAACTTGAATCCAGTCATTACCCCTGGAAGCAGCAGTCAAGAAATCAAACTACATATTCAAGTTGGTAAATAAGGTGCAGAGGATTTTGTTAAAGTGTTAAGAAGTAGAGTTGATCACATGTGCTGGACTCCATCTGTGATCTTTTACTCAGGCCATAAGCATGAGAAAACTGGACTAGAAGAATGGATGCATTTGAATAACGGTACTGGCACAGAATATTAAATATGCCATGGGTTACCCAAAAAGCAAATACACTTGTTCTGGAGGGAGTCACTCAGAATGATCCTTAGAAGTGCAGCTGGTCAGACTCGGTCTGACTCACTTGTGGCAATCAGAAAAGGTCAGGCTCTGGAAAAAGACATCGTACTTGGTAAAAAAGAAGGTGACCATCAAAGAGAATGATGCGGAATGCGGTGGGTTGATTCAGTGGCTGCAACAAGGGACTGAACAGCACAATGGTGTGAGAATGGCTCGGGACTGGTCACGCTTCCTTCTGTTGCACACAGCATCCCCGTGAGCTGGAACTGACCTGGATATCCAAAACAATCAAATGTTCTTATTATTGGGTGTTTTCATATGTCGTCCATCTTCTCAACTTCATGTTATCCCGTGATGAGTATATGTAATTTATTTAACTATTTTTCTTTGAATGGGCATTTGGGCTTTACCCCATATTTTTCTTATATAATGACAGTGGTGTTTTGAATATTATCACATGTCCGCTGTGGTTATGTATGTTTCTTTTGGGTAAATCCTTAGAAGTGGAACTGCTGAACTCTAGACTGTGTGAATAGTTAGATCAAGTCAAACTTTTTGGAAGTTTTCACGAATCTATAATTCCATATCTAACAACTACATTGGTGTTTATGTTGATGAACATCATCACCAACACCTAATAAATTGGCCATTAATTGTGCCATTCTGACATATTAAAAATGATACATCATTGTAGTCTTGATTTGTTATTTAAATTGTTATTTAAATTATTTAAATTAATGTTTATTACTTTTATTTCTTCTAAGGTTTTTCTTGTTGATTTCTAGGATCTCTCTCTATTTTACAATTTTTGTTGTTGTTGTTGCTGTAAAACACCAAAGACTAATGAACTTGTGGAATTCTTTATCTAAAAATGAATTTCCTGGTGAATAGATAATTCAAGAATACTTTTTAAAAGTCCATTTTTATATATCTCATGTCTATGATTTCTTAATGTTTCATCTTTACTCTGTAACACTATAGAAATGGAGAGTGAGCTACTGGAGCTGGCAGTTATTCTGAAATATGAAGCACAAAGGAAAAGCAAACAGATTTGAAGAGGTCATGAGTTTCCCTGGGCAATGAATAGAATGCAGATAGTAAGTTCTTGTTGACACTCTGAAGAAAGATATGTGGTAATCTTTTCAAAAATCAACAAAGATGAAGAAGGGAGGACAACAATCCAACTTGCCCTATGGAAAAGTATAAAAATGCTGAAGTGAAGGAATGCCTGCTCTTGCCTTTCTGTTTTATATGTATAAGCATTCCACTGATATCATTTGATACCACACACATGCTTAGGAATCCAGAAGTTAGCCTACAGGAATGGAATGAAATAGTAATTTTAAGATAAGAGCAGTTTGATCAGCTCCCCAAATAGAAATTTTTGTTCAATGAAAATTAACACATCTGACATAATTGTGAATGTGTTGTGGCTTCTCTAAATGGCAAGTGACCAGTATATTAAATACTATATATGTTTCATAGTAAAAAGGAATTATATGGATGAAGAAAGTTGATTTTCTTGGCTCTCCACATTTCTTTACCAAGGCTCCTTGATTGATTTATGTAACCTCAAGCAGTTCCAATAAAACCCTGGTGTTTACTTTGCAAAAATAATGGGCTTGAGTAAATTTCTTATAAAACAGGGCTAGAGTGTTCTAACGTGCCAATGTTAGCAATGTATATAATTACATTGTTTGCTTTTACCTATAAAATCTTCTTCATTTTGAAAGTGAAAAACTATTATTCCTGGGGTTAAATGAGCAAATCAATTGAATTCAGAGATTAATAGGTGGAATAGAATAGAGTTTGACCCCACATTGATCATATCCTGGAAAAATAAGAAAGAATTCATGATGTTAAACTAATGGGAACACTTAAAATTTGAAGTCTAGCTAAGATTTTTTTAACGGTGGAAAAATTATACTTACTAGTGTTTTACCCTTAATGATTTTATTGGTGAACAATCCTCTGACTTAAGGAAAATCTATAAATGAGGTCCACATACAGGGACAATAATGATTCAATAGTAAATGATAAAATGTTAAAATTAGAGCCCACTTCTGTTCATTTTGAACAGTAGAAACAGGAGACTCATTCCTGGAGAAGGACCTCACGCTTGGTGAAGCAGAGGGGCAGTGACAAAGAGGAAGGTCCTCAATGATCTGGATGGACACGGTGTCTGCAACCAAGGACTCTCACATGCGAACAATTACGAGGAAGGTACAGGGCAGTGCTTTAGTCTGTTGTCCAAAGGTTTGCTGCGAGGTGCAGTCAACTGAAGGGCACCTAGCAGGAGTGGTGGGAACTCTGACTACCCTAACGTGTCCTGTCACAGACAGGCTGTTTGATTCAATAGGAAAATGCTGCACAATGTATCTAATGGGCACTATTCACTATGGCATTCAGTTTCAGCCAACGTCTCAGTATCTATCTAGGAAATGAGCCTGAAAACTCCTGATGTCATTCACTCAGCCATCATCAAACCTAGGAGTGCATATGTGATATGTCCACGTATCAATGCAGATCAAAGAGAATCAGCCGACGGCACCCAATATTCCTGGGAATATGAGAGCGGCTCCCGATCTTCTCGAGACTTAGTAAAGTGGAAGTGAGTCTTGAGAATGCACTAATTGAAGGTCTTTCTTCATGATCGGGGCGGGTATTAGAATCATAGACCATTTGATTTGGAAAATGAGATTTTTCTTTTACTTAACTAGACTACTCAACTGTTCATAACTAATTTAGAAAAAATATATAAGTTCTGGTGAAAGATCACATCATAGACACTTCAGCTTGCCTTAGGGAGCAATTAAAAATTTGAAGTCAGTCTGCAAGCTGAAAATATACTCACAATGGATTCTTAATTACTTGCAGAACGATCGTGTCAGTGCGGGTATAAAAGGGCTCGCGTTCATTGCAGCTTTCTATTTGTCTACCGCTTTCACAACATAGGTCAAGCTAGAGCAAGGAAACAGCAGGGGAGAGACTCTGCGAGCCACCAGAAAGTAACCACGATTCATCTTGGAACAGGGACAGCACAGAGAGAGGCACGGCTCTGGTTTTCCATCTCATTTTTGGACTGACTGGAGCCAGATATGGAAAAGAATATTCTACTGAGGGCAGCAAAGTTCACCCTTCTGAATCTGGCAGACTGCTGCAAACTTGGGAATGCTATCAATCCTTCTTTCTTGTGTATTTTATATCTCAGATGAAAGATTGGCGATTACTTTACCATCACAGTGGGTGAACATTTCATACTTCTGCCATAGTAAGCCCATGGAAATGTGGTGGTTTGCCTTACCTGGCAGCTAACAGGCAGACTATACTACACTTCTCTGAAACTCAGTGGGGGAAGAAAATTTGCCTTGACCTGTGTTTGCATTCAACAAACCCTACCTCTAAAAGCAACTAAAAAGTTTTGGAGAGCAGCCAATTTTCTAAGATTAAGCATAAATCTTACAATATGATTTGATAAGAATATTATCCCGGGTTTTTTTTTTTTTTCATTTTGGGGGTGTGTAAAACAGGACCACAGCAGATCAACCAAGTCATGAGTTCCTTTTATTATTAAGCTTGTGAAAGTTGTAAAATGAGTGAGTTCATGATGAAGAAAACTATCATTCATTTTAAAAATTGGTGCTGATGGTATTTTTACAAAAAAATCTGGATTTTTGTGAACTATAGGATCTTGCTGAAGCCTCCTCTTGATGAACTTCTCTTAGAAAAGTGACCCATCTTATAGCATTCCTATTGGTGAATAATATACAGCTTAGTGGGCTGATTTCTAACCATGTCTAAAAATTTGTTAATAATGATAATAGGAAGTGTGACTACTTAAATGTCAGGAAAAATATCTTTCATAATACATTTGTAATTTCCATTAGAATATACCTGGACACTAATTCAGGGTTTTAAAAAGGGAAATCTGATTATTCATTAATATTTGGTATTCTTCCAAAGCCCTGAGAACACATCCAGAAAATTAAAATTTTTAATTTTAGGAAAGATACTTTATGAGTTTGCTCCCAACTTGTTTTGAGTTATCTTATTATTTCAATTGCTGCTACTCTTTTTTTAAATCTGACATTTTTCTTGCTAAAATTTGTTTTCAGTTTCTTTTTTCTGGCCTTTTTAAAATGGGTGCTATGACCAAGAGGTTTTTGACATAAAGTTTGAGAATATTTATGACAAGTAATTTTTTGTGTGTTTTTAACACAGGTCAAGCACATGTTTATTGCGAAACAAAGATATATAAACATGACTTGAGTGTGTACTTTGAAATTTTCTCCCTGGTTTATTATTCTTCGGAAAGTGAGAATTGATGATAATGAAAGTGAAATCTTTTGATAAAAAGATAAAAGTGGTTCCAAAGTATGTAACTGAATACATAAACAAATCTAAGCTTGACCATGAAGTGAAGCTTAGAAGAGTGAGGGAGGGAAAAATATAAGACTTGTCTTAAGTAAAATTGTTGTGTAGTAAATGTTAGCCTTTAGCCCTTTCTTGGTCTTCCTCGTGATTATAATTCTTATTCCTTTTGCCCAGAGATTTATGCATGTCCATTTGACTGACAATCCTTCTTCTAAACTCTACTGACTCTACAATGAGTACTTGTTCCTAATCTGACTATCTTTCCCTTGCAAAACTAATTTATTTTCTCTCTCTCTCTCTCTCTCTCTCTTCTCTCTCTAGCACACACATACTCATGTAGACACACTCATTGTGTCATACACTTAACATAGTTCATCAGCCCTGAGGCTTCAACGAGATAGCTGATAACTGATAACACTATCTACTAAACCTATTTTGCTCAGATAACAGACTTGTGAATGTATCTGCTTTTATGGAGGTAGAATCTTAAGATACTGATATAGTTAAGCCTAGAACTTTTTGCAAACAAAAAAGGCTATTAGCGTGCAGTTTATATTTACATCTAATGTTGACACATTGATCACCTTAGAGATTATATATATAATATATATCTATATATAATTATATATGATACAAAATTCATGGAAACCATCCAATTATCTTTGAATCCCATTTTTTCACGATCTTTTTGTAAAATGATTTTATTGAGGGCTCATACTTCGCTTTTCACAATACATAAATAAACATACTGTGCCAGGCACCTTCTCATGTCCGTTGCTATTATCATTCTCCAATCATCCACCTTTTCCCTCGAGCCCCTAGTATTGGCTTTTCCATCCCTTCCCCTCTTCCGCTGCTCTCTCCTTCCCACCAACCCTCAATAATTTATAAATTATTATTGTTCTGTCATATCTCACACTGCCCGAACTCTCCCCCAATCATGATCTTTTTAAAGCACCTTTATACATATATTATGTATTATATATACACCTGTTATTAGTTGAACTTGGTATTGAGTTATGTTTTTCTGTCACAAAGGGAAGAGACCCTTTTCCTGTGTTCTTAACATGAAAAACTCACTGTGCACAGCAAGTGCCTCAGTTTCGCTCTTGTCAGCCAATCTGCTTCTTTCTCCTCTTTGGTCTCTTTAGGCTATTATTATTATATATTTTTATCATTTCTTCTGAAAATAGTTGGCCCAGAATGTCTGAAAAAAGTAAGAGTCTCATATTGGATATAAAACTGCAATTTTAATGGAGGCTTGAATGTTTTAAACAGTTAGTAGGCAGTATTAGGTGGTGGAAGGGAGCCTTTTGCCATCTGGAGCCATGGTCAATGTTTCTAATACCACAGAGAATGGACCCAAAGTAGATAGGGATGGAGACAAAGTGAATCCAAAGCCTTGGAGTCTATCTTGAGATAAAAGGCTTTGGTGATAAAAGAACACTTGTCACCAAAGCAAATGAAGAATTCCAAACAATATATGCCAGTGTAACACTTAGTTCAGTGGGATACCCATTTCAAAACACTCCTAGCAGTGAGTAGAGTGTACAGTGTATGACAAAATTCACATTGTTTGAGGCTCAGGTCAGGAACAGCTAATTAAAAATGTCATCAGATCTTGGGTTTACAATTAATGTATTTTTGTCCTCTGGTAACATTTATTAGCTGGCCTTGAAGATTTATTTGAAAATGGTTCTATTCAGTAATTTAACGTTTCCTATGATTAAGGGGGAGGTGGGAACCATACATATAGTGTATCAGTAACCATCTGCTAAATCAAAGAAGTGATCACATCATAATTGTAATACTCCGGTAATTAATCCAAAGAGTGATCAAGTGTAATGAGGGGTCCCACTCAGTGCGATGGAAATGTTGGGTTCCTGCAGGGTGAAAATTCTGTTTTCTGTTTTCACAGTGAAGAAACCTACCTTCAAGGTGGAGACTCAGAGACACTTGTTTTAACATCACAGACCTTCTCTTTATAGGGAGTAGGTCCTTAAGGGATTACGCACATCCTGTATTCTATGAAGAAAATAATGAGTGCCTACCCTATGAGTTATTGTGGTGATTAAGTCAGACTCTGAATATCAAGTATTTAGGACAAAGTGTGGTACACACGGCACTTAGGCCTGGCATTGATTAACTCAGCTTTCTGAACACAACAGAGGACAAGATTTTTCTTTCATCCACAGGATCTCCTATAATCTGCTGCCCACCCCAGGTGGGGCTCATGTCTCCTACAAAGCATGCTAGTCAATAGTTATAATTTGGAGCTTAGAGATGATTTTTATTTATATCCGTAGTTACTCAAATGAAGAACCAACACTCCTTATAAATAATACTACTATTTGATGTAATACACACTGGATTTGCTCAAGCAGTATAGTACTCAATTATCTGTAATTAGGGTTTTAAACAAGTGGTGAAGTAAGAAAGAAAACAGTGTAAAGAAATAGTAAATTATACTTAAATATATTTTAACCAGCCTGCCATTAAGGGCCAAGAGAGCATTCGTATTTTCTACCAGGCAATTATGCAAGTACCTATTTCCAAAATGCCCTGCAGAGGCTTAGAAAAAAAACGTCATTGTTAACTTGATGAAATTGGCTTTTGTGCTAAGCCCCAGTGGCATAGTGGTTGTGTGCGGGACTGCAGCCCACTGGGTTGGAGGTTCAATTCCAGCTCCCAGGAGCAAAGGCTGGGCCACCTACTCCCACCACCTGAGGGCAGTGATGTCTAAAAAAAAACAAAAAAAAAACAAGAAATTGGCTTTTGTAACAACCTGCATTCTAATAGGCATCTAAGTGACCTCTGGTGGCTCAGGGGCTAGGGACTTGAATAACCCTTCTGCTCTTCAGAAGAAAGTTGTGGTGATCTGTGTCTAAAAAGGTGAAAATCTCAAATTCTACCAAGAAGATTGCTTCTACTCTACAAGGTCAGTATGAGTTGAAATCACATTGACAGCAACAAACTGGGGAATGAGTACAGTAATACAGGGCTCTTGGAATCGATGGGATACCAATTGAAATGTTTCAGAAAGCTGAAGGAACACTGGAAGCATTCTCTCCCCTATGCCAGGAGATTTAGAAGATAGTTACTTTGCCAACTAACTGAAATATGCCCATTCCAAAGAAAAGTGACTCGACAAAATACTCAAACTAGAACAACATCACTGATATAGCAAACAAGTAAATTTTTGCATAAAATCATCCAATCATGTTTGCAGCAGTACACTGACAAGGAACAGTTAGAAAATTTGGAAGATTCCCACAACCACCAGAGGGCAGTGATTCCCCGCCCCACCCCCATCCCCCCACCCCCCGAAAAAAAAAAGAAAATTTGGAAGAGGATTGCAACACTCGTGTCAATTTCATGATTGGAAGTTTAGGGTGGAGTCAGGCCTGTCAATCTGGAGATAGCCAATGAAACCTCTGTGTGGGCATGACTTTCTCCTCAGAATTCTGGGATATCTCACTGTCTTTCCTCTTGGAGATAAGAGACTCACGACTCAGTCCCTTGGAGATGCTCTACTAACAGGACACATGGAAGCATGCTGATAGATCCTGAGTTCTGGAAACTGGAGGAGTCATGGGGAAACCTCTGCCAATGCTGAGATGCTTCTACTATAGCTGGGTACACAAGACTCTGCACCCACTGGTCTTTGATTGTTCTGGTGTTTTTGTGTGTGCCTCATGAAGCTGAAGAAGACTTTATTGACTGATATTGGACATATGGTATAATATCAGAGTCGTGGGCTTGGACTGCATTGAGTTGGGATGCTTTCTCATGTTGCATTCCTCTTGTATATAAGCCTCTTCCTTATATACACTTGTGTGTTTATGAATTTGTTTCTCTAGTCTATCGAGTCTATCCACAAGGATGTGGAACAAGCAGTATCATTGCTAATGTCATGTGGGTTTTGGCTCAAAGCAAAGAATCACAGAGAGATGTTTATTTGTGTTTATTGAATATGCAAAGGTATTTAATTATAATTAATTATAATATATTAAATATAATATATTAAATATAATAACCTATAGATAATTGTGAGAAGAATGGGAATTCTGGAAAACTTTACTGTGCTCCTTTGGAACTTGAACATGGATTAAGAGGTAGTTATGTGACTAGAGTAAGGGAATTATGTCTGATTTAAAATCAGGAGAGATGTGTAATAGGATTGTATACTCTCACCATATGTGTTTAATTTGCATACAGAATAACTCATCAGAGAAGCTGGATTGTACAGAAAAGAGTATGACAACAGGATTGTTATTAATAACCTATCATGTGCAGATGACCCAGCCTTGTTTGCTTAAATAGAGTAGGTGATTGAAGCACTTGCTGATGAAGATCAATGTGGATTACCAGTCAATGTAAGGAAGACCAAAGACCTCACAACTGGACCAATAGATACAATCATGATACATGGAGATATGGTTGAATTTGTCACAGATTTTATCTTACTTGGATCCACAATCAATGCTCATGAAAGCAGCTTTCAAGAGATCAATAGATGAGGTGCATTGAGTAAATCTGCACAAAACCTCTTTAGAGTATTGAAGAGCAAAAATATTAGTTTGAGGACTAAGGTGGCCTGACGCAATCCATGATATTATCCATTGCATCATGTGCATGTGAAAGTTAGACACTGAATAAGGAAGACCCTATATAGGAAATGATGCTTTTGATTTGTGGGGCTGGAGAAGACTATTGAAAGTACCATAGACTGCTAAAAGACAAATTGATCTGTCTTGGAAGATGTCAAGCCAAGTTCTCCTTGAGTCAAGGATGGACAAGTTGTCAGGAGAGATCAGTGCCTGGAGGAGAACATCACGTGTGGTAAAGTGGAAGGGCAGAGAGAAAGAGGAAGACACTCACAGTAAGATGAACTGACAAAGTGGCTGCATCGAGGCAAACATAGGAAGGATTGTGAGGTTGGCACAGGAAAATGCAGTGTTTAGTTCTGTTTTACATGGGATCACTTTGAGTCAGAGCCAACTAGATAACACTGAATGACAACAACTATATGGAAAAGAAAACAACACAGCAAAGAGAATTATTAAGAAGGTTTAAATGTACAAACATAATGAGTAAAGGATATATTAACCTATATTATCCTAAAGTTTTAAATAAACCCACAGTTGTCTAGTAGATTTCAACTCAGAATGATCCTACAGACAGAGGAGAACTGTTCCATGTGGGTTTCTGAGGCAATAACTCCTTACAAGAGTAGAAAGCCTTGTCTTTCTACCAGTAGTTGGTTGGTGGTTTAGAACTGCAGACCTCGTGACTAGCAACCCAAAGGACAAGCTGTACATCACAAGAGTTTCTTCCAACTCATGGGTCACTAGGAGTCAGAACTAGATAGCAATGAGTGAGTGAGCTTCTAAATGTTAAAATAAAACAATCAAGCATGGAACTAGAGAACTGCAAACCTCAGATGGATGCTGTGTTTCAACTAGTGTTTCCTTAATTTTCCTTTCATATTTTAGAAAAATTGCTAGGTGTTTCAATTATACAGTCAGCATTGTTTAGTGCATCATCATTTTGTAGGCATGTAGGACAGGTCCAGGAAAATAGTTATTCATTTGCTCAGGGAAAGAGCCCTATTTAACCAAGATCTCTCACCTCTTTTCATCCATGTCATCTTCTTCTGCCAGAGAGATTTTCAATATTGTTTAGTTAGAACTGTCTTAGCTTGTTGGTTTCCTACACCCATTTTTTTTCATACACATAAATCAGCTTAAATTTCTGAAGTCATTAAATTACAAACTTCCCATTACAAAGGAGCTTGTTAAGAGAATGAAGTCAGTGGAGACTTTACCAGATTGAGTAACCAAAAGCATACATTTGCATTGTATGTGTCTGGATACCTACACAGGAACTCTGAAGTCACAGGGAGATATTTTACAATTTTTCACTCCTAACAGAATCAACTTTTTGCCTTGCCTAAGAAACAAGTAGCAATGCAGTCTGATTGATATCATTCTTTGAAGTTGTGCATTTTATATTTAAGAATAGTGTGAAAATTAACTTCCTTACCAAAGACTAAGGTTTATGATTGTTTTTGTTCTTTGATGATTTTTCCAAATGACTTAACATCTAGTTCTGCTTTTCCAAATGTAATAGTCATCACATCCATGTATTTTGTAAGTGCAAAATGATCAATGATAATCACAAGGCCATCCATTAATTAAAGGATCCAGATGGTGCTATGATTAAGCATTTGGGTACTACTGGAGACATCATTTCAACCAGCGATTCTCAACTTGTGGGTCATGATCCCTTTGGGGGTCACCCAGTTAATAGCAGTAGCAAAATTACAGTTATGAAGTAGAAACAAAAATAATTTATGGTTGGGGGATCTCCACCACAAGAGAATTGTGTTAAAGGGTCATGGCATGAGGAAGGTTGAGAACCACTGGTTTGAACTCACCTGTAGGTGAAGGAAGTGGCAATAGTATTCCTTGAAGATTGCTGACTTAGGGGACATTTCTACCTTTTCCTGTCTCATTATGGGCTGTAATCAACTTACATTCAATATGGATTCATTATACACAGGATTTGTATGGTGAATTTATAGTATTTTACACATATTCTAATAATATAAACTCTGGCGGCTTAAAACTGAGGTTCTTATTACATAAGAAGTAATCTTGAAAAAAAGTAGTCTCACCAAAGTCAAACTCTTGTATTGTATGTGCATATGTAAGGTATTACATTTATCCCTAGATGTTTACACTGCAAAATGCTTTTATTCAAAATTCTCCTTTATTTCTTTGATTCAATAGGAATGGTTATGTTCATAACCCATTATTTAGCATTTACTACCTACCAGTTTTACTAATTTAGAAGGATAAATAGAATCAAACCCCAATACATTATCACTTAAACTCTGTCTTTAAAAAAAAAACTCTGCCTTTTAAGAGATTACATTTTAACGAAAGAGGCAGGCGATGGAGCTGAGAATCTGAAAGCCTAGAAACTACAATGAAAACAGACGAGCACCATCTGGGAGAGCCAGCAGACCCCTCCACCCTCAGCCTGCCCTCTAGAGTGGATTATTTGTCATAATCCTAAAAAGATTGCCATGTTCTCTGTGCATTTAATTTTGTCCATTGAACGATTCAAAAACTATGAAAAATTATGTAGAAAGCAACCCACATTATTGTGTGCTTTAAAATATTTTAAATAAAAGCATACACTTTGCAAAAATACAGCAAGAGTGAAGTTAAACAAAAATCATATTTCAACAAATACAAACTCTCTAAAGATTTGCTTTCTGTGTTGGCTGATATGGTCATGGCAGTGAAAAGGTTTGCCTTGCTTCATTGCCAAGGGCTTGGAACCAGCCCTGCACAGTGGGAGGTGTCAAAAACTAGACATTGTCGGCATGTGACCGAGTGAAATAGGAAGGAGGTTCTGGCAGCCTCTGCAACACCCGCTGTCCTTAGACTCATTCTTTCGCTTTAGCTTTACTGAGCTTTCTCCTGTATTGAGTCACCTAATAAGAATACAGCAGATAAATATGAGCAAAGTGTGTAGTCTAGTTCTCACAAGTTTCCACCCTCTCTGGAAGCCTCAATCTGAGCACTTATATGTTTGGTGCATTCCAAAAAACTGATGTTTTCAAAAACATAATGTCATCTGTCTATAAGCATTCAGATACTGATAAACATTGGTGCTTTCACAGAGCATCATAAGACCCCTATGATGTCATGTTTACTGTTCCATATGAAGTCTGCCCGACACAGAGTAACCTGTATACAACAGAAAAAAACACTGCTGAGTTCTGTGCCATTCTCACAGTTCTCGCTGCATTGGTACCCACTGTAATGTCCACAGCATTGTCTCTCTTGTTGAAGGTCTTCTTTGTTCTCTGGCCCTCTCCCACACATGATGTTCTTCTCAAGGAACAAATTCCTCTTGATAATATGTCCAAATATCTTGCGACAAAGTCCCACCCTCTTTGTTTCTCAGAAGCACTCTGGCTATACTTTTCCAAGGGAATTTATTTGTTCTTTTGGAAGTCCACAGTGTATTCAATACTCAGTGCCAACAATTCAAAAGTCTCACTTCTTTTTCTACCTTATTACTCTTTATCCAGCTTCACAGGTGTATGTGGTGATTGAAAATCCTGATGTTCCTATAAAAGGAGCTTTTGTCCTTAAAGTGACAGCTTTATTATTTCATGTCTTAAAGAGCTCTTTGGTGGCATATTTAACGAATGTCTTTTGATTTCTTGAGTGCTTTTTTATCAGCATTGATAGTGGATCCAGGTAAAATGAAATTCTTGGCAACATCACTATTTTATCTATTTATCATGATGTTGCCAATTAGTCCAGTTCTAGTGATTTTTGTTTTACTTTTGAGTAAAATATAATTCACAGTTAAGGCTACAATCTTTGATCTTCATCTTCTCTCACCTGTCAGTTTGTGTACTGTGGTGTTTGGCATGCCTCTTTGATGATAGAAACTATGTCACTTGTACTTTAAATTCTATCAGTATCCTCCATGATAGATTTCAGATGAAGATGGGGGTAGGGGACTTGAATGCTCTTTCTGGAAAAAAGAGAGAGAGAGAAAAAAAACTGACCAGTGTTAACCTATAGATAGCTGTAGAACATTGTCTGATATAATGTCAGAAGATGAATCCTTCAAGTAGGAAGACACTCAAAATATATCTGAGAACCAGCTGCCTCCACATAAGAGAAAAAATCAACAAACAAATCAAACCCACTCTCACAGAATGGATGAAACCTATAGGATTTCCAAGTCTGTGATTATTTACAGAAGCAGACAGCTTCCTCCATCGACTGTAGAGAAGCTGGTAGGTGGGGGCCCTCTCTCCTGTGTTTCACAGCCCACTGGCCAACTCATTGCTACCTTAATGATATAGATGGATAAAGACTGATATAGTAGGTTCTAGCCGCTAAAATTGAAGTTTTTGTCCAGCAAGGAGATATTTATTCAAGAAGCTGACCCTTGTTCTAAATTACCAACAGGACACTGAAAAAACTGAAAAAGAAATTCTAGGATAGATTCAAGGGAAGTACATGAAAAACTGAGCAAATTACAAGGAGAAGGTAATACTTCCAAAAGAAAATGAATTTCTGAAATCATATATAGTCCAGATGTCAATTATGTTTACATATATGATAATAAAAGTACCAAATATTGATCTGTTCAAACATAAATATATTGAGAGGAGGATGAAGATTGACTGATGGAGATTGTCAGAATTGTAGGAGAAACAGGTAAGTCCTCCTATTCTGCAAAATGATTTCATAAGTACTGAAAAATTAAGAATCAGGAAAGCAACCAAGTTATCAAAATGTTTGAAGTATCCACTAAAGATGGACAGAGTGAAATGGGTAGCCTCAGCACTTTCCTGTCAGTTGCTATTCCTAGATACCCCATGCACCTCAAAGAGAAATACTGTGGGGGCCTTCACCAACCTCAAGTTGCCATGGCTGCCTCTAGGTCAGGGTATAAAAAGGTTGCCCCTGTTCGCAGTTTGGATTGGATGGTTCTTTGTTGGAGGCAGCTCTCCTATGGAGGCTAGGATGTGTACAACAAACCGTGGGCTCTGTTCACCAGATGCTAGTAGCACTTAACCCTTTCTCCCTCATTTCTGATCACCAAAAATACTTCCAGACTTTTCCCTATGGCCTCCTGAGGAGTCGAAATTGGTCAAGGGATTGTACGTTTCTGTGGAAGAGAGCTCAAGGGATTGTGCGTTTCCGTGGAAGAGAGCTGAGTGCAGGGAACAGTCATTCTGTCATGAATACGTGGGCACTTACATGAAAAAAAATCCCTTAAAAATTAATCGCAAAAATGATTCTTCTAATTAGTGTGTGAAGGGGCCACTATCACTAATGTTGTTTTTTGAAACTGTTGTTCTGCATTATCTTTGTTATTCTTTGTTTTTGACTTTCATATTATTTAGACAATAATTTTCCAAAGCTTGTAATGGATTTAACTTTATTTAGCTACCTCCATAAACCTGGTTATTTAAAAAAAGTGTACTAGTCTCTTTATTTGTAAGAATTTATGATTATTCCTTATTTTCTTTAGCTTTAGGTGGATTTAGAAAAACGATTATATTTTATAAGTCATTCCAAGGAAAAATATCAAGTTTTTAATCAAAAATGATAAAAATATATAAATAGCTGGGTTGTTAAGTTTTATCTATTATTCAAAATTCCAACATAATATTGGTATAATTTATTTGTTTTTATTTGATCAAAGACATTCTCCTAGCAAATTAAAATCACTAAGCGTTATAGGTATTGCCTTGTATGTTCTGCTGTGTAAATACAGATTCAATTTAAAATTTAAATATAGTCATCATTAAAAAAGGAAAACACAACAAATCTTCTTTGGGCAAAGGGATCAATGCTTTATTTAGATTTTTAGCAAATAATTAATCATGGTTTTACTATATACATACATTCATCAAAATATAAAAGAAACAATAGCGTAGGAACTTGTGAAAGAATTACCCATTTATCAACTTGACATTTTGGCTGCTTCACAAGAAAAGTAGAGATTCCATCATTGGTGTATATAGAGGCAAATTCAAATCAAATCATTTCTGCCACTTGGGCTCTTTGATTAATGAGACTACGCTTGCTTGTATTAATCTTTCTCCATTCTTCATTCTCTCTCTCAACACATAACCATTCTTTTTGGGAAACACTTTTATTTTCTTTTTGCTTAATACAGATTTGATTATAATTTAGCTTTGGAATTTTATCCTTTGGACATTTTTTTCATCAATCTTTTATAGAATTTTTGATCTTTGTATTAAATAATTTCATCAATTCTATTTCATGGTGTGAGCATTTAATGTGTTTCTGACATTCCATTAAAAATCTGTCAGATCAAATAAAATATTACAATAATGAATTGAGAAATCTTGTTATATATGTTTTTCTATACCCTTTAGAATAGGAAAAAATGTAAAACTTCAATTTTAGGTTGCAGTAGTGGAGCAGTAACAGCTTTAGTCATAATTCCCGAAATTAAAAACAGGTTCAATAACATCACCTTTGAAGTAAGTCTAAATCAGATATAAATTGTCATTAAGAACTCTACTGGTGCCGTGATTACTTAAAGCAAAACATGTTTGATTGAGTCAATTAAGCATTACTTATTTGAAAGGGCAAAGAAAGAGCGGGGGGGTGTCCCTAAGTGGCACAGTTAAGTGTCCTGGCTATAAATCGAAAGTTTGGGTGTTCTAATCTTCCCCAGAATGGCCTGAAGAGAGAGCCTTCCAATCTATTCCTGTGAAACCACCATGAAAAGGCCTATGGAGTAAATTCTTCTCTGACACCCAAAGAGCTACTGTGAGTTGGAATCTACTTAATAGGCTTGTGTGCGTGTGTGGGGGGGAGATATGTGGAGGAGAAGGCATAGTTGTGGCTTAATATTTGCTGATTTCTTTGGCTATCCTTAATTTAGTGGTTTGGATTTTTTCCTTATTTAATGACAAAGCTAAAAGTTTATAGGCTTCATTCCTTACAAGACAATTCCAGAGAATCAACTGAACATAATCCAAAGAGTTATAAAATACCTCTTATAAGATTTAGATGGAAGTCCTCATCTAAAAATTTGACCCAAACCAAACCTACTACCTTCTAGTCTAGTGTTTCCCGACATGGTTCATACCACCCTCTGGGAGGCACTACAATGATCTACAGGGACTTCAAAAGTCAATGCTTACACATTAGCCTAGATTATGCATACGGTTTTTAATTGCCAGAGGAGGACTGAGTTATTTTTTATTTTAAGGGGAGGTAGGCCAAAAAAGTTTGGGAACCTATGATCTCCTTGATTCTGATTTATAGTAACCTTATGTAGGTTTCTAAGGCTATGATTTTTTTTTTTTGGGGGGGGGCATCACTGCCTCTGGTGGTCGTGGGCACTACCCAGTGCTGCTCCTGAGAGCTGCCGCTGGATTTGAACCGACAAGACTGTGGGCGGCAGTCCCACACTCAACCACTTACGCTACCAGGGTTCAGCCCTAAGGCTATAAATTTTTAAGGCAACAGATAGACCCATCTTTCTCCCTGAGAACAACCGGTAGGTTTGAACTACAAACCTTGCAATTAGCAGTCCAATTCTTACCCAACACCAGGGCATAGTCAAATCTAGAGAAAGGCTAAGTTCACATTTACTGGAGTCAAAAGGAATAGCAATCACTGGAAGCCCAAGAGCAATACATAATGATATAAACTAATATATAAATTTACCATATAAGCTGTGTTTTTAGCATATAGGTGTACAGCTAGATGCTGTTGATCAGAACAGATCTTCTCTTCTATGTAAGACTGACTCATTATTGATTGCAGAATAAAATCCAAACTCCAATTTGAGTAACAAAACCAATCAAGATCTGGAATTGAATTCCTTATTTCTGTCTCATTGTTTCTTATCTCAACATTGTCCTCCTATGGCCAAATATGTGTTCTAAATTGAGGATCTGCAAACACTTTCTGTGAAGCCAGATGATATACTCATATTTTTCCAACTTTGTGAGGCAAACAGTTGGTGACAACTACTCAACCCTGCCACTGTTTCAGGTAAACCTCCATTGATAATACATACAAATATGTGCAATTGTGCTCAGATAGGACTTGGTACACAAAATCTAGTGGGAGACTTGATTTTTCCCATAGACTATAATCATTACCTTGTCGCTGATATAGACAAGTGATTTACAAAACTTGAATTGTGTTAAGTGACTGGTCTACATAAATTTCTTTCTTTTTTTTTGATCATTTTATTGGAGACTTGTACAGCTCTTATCACAATCCATACATAGATCCATTGTGTCAACCACATTTCTACATATGCTGCCATCATTTTCAAAACATGTTCTTTCTACTTGAGCCTTTGGTATCAGCTTCTCATTTTTCCTTCTTTCCCTTTCTCATTCTCCCTCTCTCATGAACCATTGAGAATGTACATTATATGTATGTACACATATATGTCTATATGTATGAATTTACATATATGTACATATATAAACATTTGTGGGTTTTTTTCTTATATTACACAAGCCACTGTCTTCCTTCACCCACTCTTCTATTGTCTATCACCCTGGAAGGGGGTTATAGATTGACATTTCAATTTCTATTGCTTCATTTCACATAAAACTGCTGAGACTGATTATTCTGTGGCAATATTATATGCACACATATAATCTCAAACTGTAATCATTCCAACCCTTTTTATTACCTCTGAAAAGTAGAGCTCAGTTAGAAATTACTTAGTAGAATAACAATAGTCTTCTGTGGAATCACCAAGATTTCCTGGTTTTTAGTCTTCTCTCCATCACTTTTCAACTCTGTCAGTTTAGACAAGTTACTTTACTACTCTGTACCTTTTGTTCCCTCATTTGTAAAATGAAGTGTTGATAATAATGGCTTCACAAGTTCTTGTGAAATATAAAATATTAATAATATTCTTGCGCATTCCCCAAACTTAGCCTGGCAAAGAGTAAGCTCTTGGTAAGTGTTAACTATTACTATACTCACCATCATTATTACTGTCCAAGTTCCTGCATGTTGCAAAGGAGAGAGCCAGAACTTGATCCAGTGCTCTACAAGCCCAGTGGTAATGGTTTCCCACTGAACCTATCTGCCTTCTCATGGACCCAGACATCAATGATTTGAGGAATTGGAGTTTCAAGATGTTAACCACCTCTGTCCATAGGACCTGATGAGTTGACACCTCTAGTAGAAAAATAATTTTACAGTTCTAAGTGCCAATTCCACAATCCAGGGCAGACGCTGACTGAGAAAGGGATTTGAAGAAACTGCACACACAGATGCTTGAAGGCTGCATGGCCAAGCAAAGCTTTTCCTCTGTCAGACAGAACATGGACGAGAAGCCTCATGTGGAGCATGTCAGCTAGGTGAAGAGGAGACTTTGAGAAGCAGGCACCCATTTCAGGGCAGTCATGGACCTTAGTAAGGAATTTCATATTAGGTTAATGACCCAATGTGCAAAGGTAGAACTGTCAGAGAACCTCCTCCCTGAGCTCTTAGGCCCACCAGACTACAGTTCTTGGTTCCAATATGGTTGTCACTTACAAAGACTTTCCTACTTTTCCATTTTAACATGTCACCTAGACAAAGGGGTTTTCAGTAGAGTTATTGCTAGATGCTACACATTCAAGTTTTGACTCATAATGCTCCAAAGAGTTTTCTTGGCTCCTGAGTGGTTCCTGGGTGGGTTTAAACCACCCACATATAAGAGATCAGTGGATGGAAATATTGTGCTTCTAGATTTCTTTTTACCCATGTGGTGA
Organism: Nesogale talazaci; assembly: GCA_004026705.1. NCBI lineage: Eukaryota > Metazoa > Chordata > Mammalia > Afrosoricida > Tenrecidae > Nesogale > Nesogale talazaci. Next base: position 27,111 of record PVJH01026713.1, read on the forward strand.
GGGTGGACAAAACCCTGATTGAGGCACAAAAGAGACCTGAACCCTTCACCACTCTTGTGTGCTCCTGAAGGATCTCTGGAGTATTTAATTCTGCTTGTTTCTCTTTTCTACCTCAAGAGCACACTGTTTCCTTTCCATAGGTGACTCAGACCTAAATTAGGATGAGTTCTTTAGAGTGTAAATCCTGGGATTCCACTTGATGTTTTAAGAAAAACATATTGTCAGCTGGAAAAGAGGGAAAGTACAAAAGGAGGTGGTTTCACCATGGTGAATGGAGGTAGTTAAAATATACTGCTGTGGGGGGACAGAGGAATCTGGAAAATGTATTAAAAATAAATAGAAAAACTATGTAATAATTCAACTCAAAAAAGACACAGGACAGAGCTCTTGTGGGTTTTTCAACATTACAGATGGCATGAAACTTCACTATCAAAGGAAAACAAATGAGCAAAAGGACTTCAGGGTCTTTTAATTTTTGTTGTTATTTAAATGGGAAATAGTTTCAACTCGTGTGTGCCTTATTGTGGGAAAGACCTTAAAAGCTGGGCCTTCATTTCTTCTCTACTGATATTCTCTATAGCTCGTTCTCTGTGTATTTTACCTTAGTAAAAAATGAAACAAAACAAATAAGCAAAGTTATCTTTATAATGCAATCAATTCATTTAGTGATCCTCTCAACTACTCTTTATTCAATCCCTATTACATGACGATGATTCTACTAGTCAATTCTCTCTCATTATAGAGTAAGACAGACTTAATTTTTGCTTTATAAAGTTTATACTCCTATTGTAGAAAGGGACACTGTATCATTCAGCATGTTCTCTTCTGGAAAGGAACCGTATATGACTACAGGTTTCCTAAGGTTTTATATTTGTTGATATTATCCTCCAGAATGTGAGAACACTGTTCATCTCCATTTTACGTTCTCAAATTCCAAGAAGATAATAAATGAATATAAAAAGAAAAATAAGGATCTGATGAAGTGAATATACATTAAATTCTTAAGAATGCTGATATTAGTATTAAATGTTTCATTGAAAATAGCTCCTTCAAATTCCTTAACTTGAACATGCTTTTACTCAGAAGAAATAAGAGTTAGAAACATCAACAATTTTTGAAAGTCATCTTTATCATGTGTTACTTTGAAAGCCAAAAGTTCACCTCTTGAAGATCCCCAGGTAGAATAGTGTAATATAAATATTTAAATTGAAATTATTTTTCTAAATGTCAATCTTGATGCCTTATGGTATTTCTAATTAATCAAAAAGAAAATGTATGAATTCTTCCCTAATAATTTTGCTATAAAAATGTGAAGTATCTTTAAGTGAAATATCTTGACATTTTAAAATTTTTCATGTTTATTCTAAGTAACCATCTAGTTTTCCTACCTAGGAGCATGTTCAAAAATAAATTTTTAATAAGTTCAATAAGTAAATATCAGGCAAACCTGAAAGGAAAATGTGACTGTTTGAAGACACCTGTATTAAGAGTTTTCTAATCAAAATTGCAAACACTGAATAAAATTATCTATTTAAAAAAATACAAGCAAACTAAGACTGAGGAAATTGCCTAGATGGTTTTCTTCTTTTTAGTTTTCTGACAAAGTGTGAATAAATATTTATACTTCACCAGATTTACACTGTATTTATAAGTTTTTATATATTTATAGTTGAGTACTATTGAGTTCTCAAGACAATAAACCTTTACAGGAGTATCTTCCCCAGCAGTTAGTGGGCTTGAGCTGGTCAACCTTGTAGCTTGTGGCCCAGCACTTAACTGTATGCACCACCATGGCTCCTACTTCTTTTATTTATATTTTTTCATATTATTTTTATTTTTTACTTCTTTTAAAAGACCACTACCCTAGAGGTGCTTTTGACTCAAAGCAATCCTTTATAGGGTTTTCAAGGCTTTAAGTCTTTTTGGAAGCAGATAGCCTCATCTTTTTCCCATCGAGCAGCTGGTTGGTTTGAACAGGCACCCCTGAGATTAATAGTGCTACTCTTACCAGAGGGCATCTCAAGAAATGCCTTGCTAATTTCAGAGCAAAGTGAATGTGTATATGTATAGCTCTATAAATATTTGTGCTTTGGTGTATGCTGTGTCTATGAAGGGCTTCTAAAATTCTTTGACAAATAAAATATAATGTAATTTTTCCTTAAATATTTTAACCCCTCTTACATATGGTTTTATAATCTGAGGTTTCACAAGCTCAATAGTTTTATACTACACTGGTGATCTAGAATCTTGAATTTAAAAAATATATATCTGGAAAACTGTTCCTTGCTATACAAATAGAAATTACTCTTGCTTTTTAATCACTACACACTGTCTCTGGCCATTCCATGATTTGTTTAGCCAATATATTATTAAAAATTATGGTGTCCACGTTAAAGAAACAAGGAAAAATATGAACATGAGCCATTCACATATAATTAAGTGTATTGTATTAGTGAACTAATCAAATCCAAAGGCCTATCGATACTATGTTATTTTTATGTTAGATGTCAAGGAAGAAAAAGAGTGTTCAAGCAATCAAAAGAAAGGGAAGAAGGTATAAAGGGAGGTAGAATTGAGCATCATGAAGCATATGAGAAGACACC
>PVJH01026714.1:0-29694 GCA_004026705.1 Nesogale talazaci
CAGACAGTTCTGGGGGTGGGGGGAGGGGTGGGGGTGGGGGGAGGTGTCAGGCCCTGAGCGGTCATGACTTTCCTTCCTCTCCCTGGTCCCAAGAGAGCCTCCTTGAAGCATCACAGGCAAGTCCCTGTCCCTCCTGGCTCACATGCACACAAGGGATGCCTTCTGTCCCCATAAGCAGCCTTTCTGCTGGGGACTGCTTGGGCAGTTCCTGGATGACTTCCTTCTCAAAGCCAATAGTTCAGTCCTGGGACCCCTGCAACTGTGGATCCCTGGTCACTCCTGGCTGAGTTGCAGCTCCTCCCTCCAGTCTCCTCCATAGGCTGTGGTCATCTCTGGGCCTTCTGAAGGGACGTTTGTGTGATCGGCACCCAGTCTCCTGTTTGTCCCTGCACAGCCCCTTTCCCTTGATCATACCTGTTTGTTCCTCTGCCAAATCCCAGTAGAAGAGGTGACCCCTGTACCTGCAGGAGCCCTCCTTTCTCTGACGGTGTAAGGCACCACCTGGAGCTTTATCCTTACGTGCAGCAACCACTGAAAACATGACCCTCTAGGACAGTGGTTCTTAACTTTCCTGTGTTAGTCTGGGTAGACTAGAGAAACAAATTCATAAACCCACATATGGATATAAGGGAGAGGTTTATATATAAGAGGAATAGAACATTGACAAAGCATCCCAACCCAATCCAGTGCAAGCCCACAAGTCTGATATTACCCCATATGTCTGATACCAGTCTATAAAGTCTTCTTCAGATTACTGGGCACATGCAATGACACCAGGACAATCACAGGTCAGTGGGTGCAGAGTCTTGTGCATCCAGTGGTGGTAGAAGCACCTCAGTGCTGGCAGGTGCCTCTCTGTGACTTCCCAAGCATCTCAGCACTGGGCAGGAATCTCCCCATGGCTCCTCCAGTTTCCAGGGCTCAGGGTCTATCAGCATGCTACAATGTCTCCCAGGGACTCACCTTGTGTCTTATCAGTAGATTATCTCCAAGGGACTGAGTCATGAGTCTCATCTCCAGGAGGGAAATTCCACCAAATTTCCCAGAAATCTTAGGAGAAAGCCATGCCCGCACAGAGGCCTCATTGGCTATCTCCAGGTTGACAGACTAGACTCCATTCCTACACTCCCAATCTGGAAACTGACACCAGAGTACACGACTGCCACACCTCCTAATGCTGCGACCCTTTCATAGTTCCTCATGTGGTGGTGACCCCCAACCATAGCATTACTTTCATTACAACTTCATCACTGTCATTTTGCAACTGTTATGAAACAGGCGACCCCTGTGAAAGGGTCGCTTGACCCCCAAAGGGGTCGTGACTCACAGGTTGAGAACTGCTGCTCCAGGAAAATAACAATCTATTTAGGAGGGGGTCTCAAAATTGCACCTCCCCACCTCCAACCCCCTTTCCAGGGGGGTCGATAATGAAGAGCGGTGCTGAAACAGCAGAAAGGCCTTCCCAAGCCTTGTCCAGGTTCCTGGTCAGCACCTTTCAGACCTGCAGAGCCTGCAGCCCTGGTTTCTCGCTGGGCTGTTAACCACAAGGAAGTTCTAAACTACTGGATGCTCCTCAAGAGAAGAGGAGGCTTTTTGCTCCTGTGAAAATTTACAGTCTTCAGAACTCCCAGAGGACATGCTGCTTTATCTGATAGGGTTGTTACATAACCAGACTGACTCGGTACCAATGAATTTAAGACCATCTAATGGCCTTATGTCAAGCCCCCTTGGACTTGTGTCTGGGGCAAGGCCCCCCCCCCTTAAAAATCATTTTATTGGGGGCTCATACAACTCTTATCACCATCCATACACACAAACATTGTGTCAAGCACATTTGTACATTTGTTGCCCTCATCATTCTCTGAACATTTGCTTTCTACTTGAGCCCTTGGTATCAGCTCCTCATTTCCCCCCTCCCTTCCCATACGACCTCCCTCATGAACCCTTAATAATCTATAATTTTTTTTCATGTCTTATACTGTCCAATGTCTTCCTTCATTCACTTTTCTTTTGTCCGTCCCCCAGGGAGGAGGTTATATGTAGATCCTTGTAAACTGTTCCCCCTTTCTACCACACCTCCCCTCCACCCTCTCAGTATTGCCAGTCCCACCACTGGTCCTTAGGGATTCATCTGCCAGGGATTCCCTGTGTTTCCAATTCCTATCTGTACCAGTGCACATCCTCCAGTCTAGCTGGATTTGTAAGGTAGAATTGGGATGACAGTGGGGGTAGGGAGGAAGCATTTAAGAACCAGAGGAAAGTTGTATGTTTCATCGTTGTTACACTGCACCCTACCTGGTTTATCTCCTCCCTGCAACCCTTTTGTAAGGGGATGTCCAGTTACCTACACATAGGCCCCCACTCCACATCTCCCCTCATTCACAATGATATGATTTTTTTGTCCTTTGATGCCTGCTGCCCGAGCCCTTCGACACCTCGTGATCACACAGGCTGGTGTGCTTCTTCCGAGTGAGCTTTGTTGCTTCTCAGCAAGATGGCTGCTTGTTTACCTTCAAGCCTTTAAGATCCCAGATGCTATATCTTTTGATAGCGGGGCCCATCAGCTTTCTTCGCCACAACTGCTTATGGTAAGACTCCCCTCTTAAACCCCGCTGACACATACCCCTCCCCCACCTCTGGACGTGTACTGTGCTTGGGGAAAGATGTTGGATGACACAGGGTTCATAGAACTGCTTAGTGGTGCCCCTTCCCTTCAAGGGACGCCCTACCTTGAGTGTGCCTCAGATCTCAGTACCTCAGTCTGGGACGCCTGTTCTCTCCGCAACAATCAACTCCACACACTGTCATCGAGTTGCTTCCAACTCAAAGCGGCCCCCGGCAAAGAATAGAGCCATGACCTGGGGTTCCCGAGCCTGGAACTTTTCACTGGAGCAGGCGGCCTCTCTTTCTCCAGAGAGAAAGGTGGGTTTGAACTGCTGACACTCAGTGACTCGAGGGACCCTTCAGTTTTCTCAGTGGGGCTCAAAGCCTTAGAGGGAAAACAGAACTTCTCGGGATTAAAGACTAAACATTTTCTTCAACCAGATTGGACTCAGGAGACAGCAAGTCTAATGAATCTTGGGGCCTTTCTGTGGCCTCCAGAGAAGTCACTTGAACTTCTAATGATGCTGGGATTAGAACTCCAGTCTGCTGCTTTCTCGGGGCATTCGGAAGCTGAGTTACCTTCTCTGGGGGCTGTTAATGAGGGAGCTTTGCTGCCGTGGGGAGCCTCGAGGCCAATAGGCTACTTTCAGGGCCTCCTAACTTCTCTACGGAGGTTCCCACACTGGCCTCTGGAGGGTGGGGCGGGGGCTGTACAGCCATCCAGTGAACAAGCCCTCGGTCAGTACAAAGGACACCTTCCATTCACTCCGACTCCATGCAGCCGTCTGACATAAGACAAAGGACATGCTCCACTCCCTAGTTTCGTGGGGTGTTCTCTACAGCAGGTCATCAAGGAAGCACTAGCCATGGGACAAGGCGGGGGGACTCAGAGCAAGAGGCTGAGAGAAGTTGGAGACCTCCAGGTAAGAGGGATGAGGCTTTGTGGACATGAAGAGCACCTCTAACAACAATAACAACCTCGACACACAAAATGAACTCACAGCCACCCCGTGGGTTCCCACTCATATTGAACCCACAGGACGGAGCCGAACGGGCGCTGTGGCTTTCAGAGACACTAGCGCTTTCTGGATACAGCAAGCCTCTTCTTTCTCCCTGGAGTGTCTGGTGACCGTGGGGTTAGCAGTTCCCCTCCTGGGACCCACGGTGCCACCAGGTCCCCTCCGCAGGCACGAGGCATCTATATTTCTGGAGCAGAAAGGAAAATGTACTAGCCCTTCCTCTCAGCGTGATTACAAGGAAAACAATCTCTCAAGTCTGTTGCTTGTCTGATCATCACGATGAGAAAATCTTGGGTCTCCCCAGGTGGACGGAGACGCGGAAGCGCAGGTGGTCAGGTGGGCATCTTACTTGAGACTTTGGGCACTCAGGAAGAGGACTGGGCTTGAGAACTGGCTGAGACCTGGGCAGCTTGCACTGCACGCAGGACAGAAGATCTTGGAGGAATTTGTGGCCATGTCTGAAGGTTAATGTCTTGGAATAACTGTCCTGTAGAGAGGTTCCTGCGTGTCTTTTTTCTCTCCCAGGGCTGGAGTTTTTGCACATTCCAAAAGTTGCCTCCCCAGCGGAGGGGCAGGAATTCCAGACCAGAGAGGGCCAGTAGGTCAGCTCTGCGGAGTCTGTATCATTTAGTTTCATGCCCGTGTTTCCCAAGGTGCACAGACTCCTGCCTACGCTTGCACGTTTGGAAATGAACATTGCTTTGGGGGAAGATTCGTGCATCCCAACATGAGCCTGTGCTAGCCGCAATGATTCACTGCCCAGCACCCAGTGACCGCAGTTTTCCATTCATTAGTAGCACCATCTAGTGGTAGCCGAGTGAATAAGTCCGTTTTGTTGCCTAATCCGTTCTCCAAAACACTTGGCAAAGGTTAGTACGGTTCTGATGTTGATGTACAGATCATAATCTGAATCGCATGGATTTAGCCCTTTCCGTTCCAAATTCCAATTTCGTTAGGGAAAGTTGGAAAATGCCCCGTTTTGTTTCTGTGTGCCTCTAAATCGTTTCCCGTTTCCACGATTCTCTCTCCCAGTTATGTAGAAATATATTTCTTGATTTCTTAAATACATGGAAGTTTCTGAGTAGCTTTTGATCTCAATTTAATTTCGTTTGGGGAGAGGATGTGGTCTTTAGGACACCTCCCCTTTAAAGTTTGTTTTATGGCATTCTTTGGACAGCATAACAAGAGTCTCGATACTCAAAACTCACCACTGTCAAGTTGATGCCGACCCACGGTGACTTGACAAGACAGGGTAGAACTGCTTCAGGGGTTTTTTTGGGATGGTCACTCTTTACTGGGGCAGAAAGTCTTTTTCTCCCCTGGGGCAGCTGTGGTCAGCAGTTCAATGTATAACTCACCATGCCACCAGTGATCCTCAAAAGAATCCCCTTAGAGGCCCCGAAACCCCAAAGTCTGCCTCTAAAATCTGGTGCAAATGGACCCATGTTGACGGTAGCCGTGGCTGAGGAAGGGAAGGCCCCGAAGCAGGGGATGCTGTGAGGTAGCAGTCGGAGCTGGCCCCCCAGACTCCGAACGAGGGTGAGGTGGACACAGGACGAAAACAGATGGAGTGGCTTTGCGAACAATACCAGTGCCTGTTCAGAGAAATTGACCAAAGTTCAACTAATATTTTCGTTGGCACGGAAGAGCGGGGCACTGGCCAGTCAGGCTCATAACATGGGCACTCCGGACAGTTAGACGAGGGAGTCTCTCCTCCTGTTGACCTGGGGCTGCTTCTGTACATCCTGAAAAGAAGCCAGCTTGCAAAACAGCCACCTCTCTCTTCTTCGGAGTCCTCCCTTTCCAAACCTCTGGCCAATTGGCCCTCCCAGAGTAGACGATTAAATTGTAAATTATGCGTTCTCCCTCTCTCTCTTTCATCATTGCCCGGAACTAAGATTATTGAAAATGATCCGTTTAGTTTATTATAGAGTCCATTTCAAAACACAACCCCAAACAAACAGAGACCTATGCCACTTTGTAAAGATGAACAAATTAAGGACGGTCACCAGACAGAAGGAGATGAGACATTTGAATCCCATGCAGGACTATAAAAATAATATTAAAATACATGTACCATAAAAATCACAAAAGTCCTTAATTCATATGCTAAATAAGATGAAAAAGATCAATCTATACATGAATATAGAAAAACATGTGACACCAGGAGTTTTGCTTTCTGGATTGTATGTTCCAGTCATGCCGAGGTTGAGGGTGCTTGCCCAAAACAAAGAATTTGTTAAGGGTTTTTTGTTTCTCTTTTAACATGAAAGATTTCAAGTTTGAAAATACAGTGAAAGCAACAAGTAACAGGTGATTATTTATAGAAAGCTAAATCTGGAAAGACTGCTTTGGGAATCTTCCCTACAACTCAGGAAAAAAATGTTAAGCTGGGGAGAGAAAGAGGGACAGAGCTGATCCAGAACATCCAATATTCTTGACTCTATAGAACCGTGACTAAAATAAGTTGACATGCCAGGAGAACAGCACCTATGAAGAAATAATCACAAAAAATAATAAAGAAACACCTCCTGACCTGAATGAAGCCTTTAGCTCACGCACTAGAGACTGCTGGGAGTGCCCATGAAGGTGAAGCCTACTCATGGAGACCCCATGCATGTCGGCTAGCCCTGTCCTCCACAGAACTGGCAAGGCTGTGACCTTTGTGAAGCAGATGGCCAGTGCCTTAATTCTGCGCTGCCTTCTAGGCCAGCATTTAGAGAGGCTCAGGATGTGTCGATATAGCTTCATGTTCTCTTAACCTTAAAAGGGTAAAGAGCATTGAGCAGAGGGAACTTGCCAGCTGGTGAAAGGATCAAAAAGGCCTCTCCCTTCTGTGCAAAGAGGAGCCCGGGTGGTGGAGTGGATTGCCCAGGGGACTGTTAAATGTAAGCTCGGCAGTTTCCATCCTTCCACTGCTCTGCAGGACAAAGGTGCGGCTTTCAATTCCCATCAAGATCGACAGTCTCAAACCCACGGGGTTTTGTGGGAAGAGAGGCTGGGGGTGGGTGGGCATGTCACCATAGTGAGTGTGGGATGCAAAGAGGGTGGAGGGCACAGATGGAATAGATTTAAAACATATTTTTGAGATAGACGAAAGAGATTCTCTTACCTGTTTGATGAGAGCAATGAGGGAGAAGCCAAGCATAACTTTTAAACTAGCGTTACTGAGCTCTGGATTAGACAATTAAGTGAGAGAACAAACCAGGATAATGTTGAGAGAGTTGTCAGTAAGAGAGCAGCAGGAGGAAGAAGTCGTGTCCCCAAAGGCTTTAATTAGAGACCAGAGGGTTGAGCCTTACACAGTGAGAGGAGCCATCGGAGGAGAGAGAGAGGTTGTCTGTGGAAGAAAGTAGGATGGGCGTAAAAAGCAGGGCTGGGTTGAGAGGTGGAGAGATGGATTCCCTGTCTCGGTGCTTCAAGTTGGCCTCGTCAGCATCATGTCTCTCATTCTATTCCACTTAAAATGTTTTCTAACTCTGAGTTTTTTACTAGAAAAGTCTAACATGCATGGTTACAGAAAGGTTGCAAGCAAAAGGATAGAGAAAGATATAGTGAATGCTAGCCCAAACGAGGTTGGTGTGATTTTATTATCAATAAGTAAAATGTGAAGCAAAAAAAGCATTCCAAGTAAAAAAAAGGAATCATTATGAAATGATAAGAGACTATTTTCACCAGTTTTGTGTGCATCTAACAGCGTCACTTCAAAATACAGACAGCGAAAATCGATCGGGCTAATAAGGCTAGGAGAATCTGACAAATTCACAATGCAGGGAAAGGTTCAATCCTAGATCTTGAAGCCATTGAGAGAGTAAAGAGACAAACCAGGATTTGAACAAGAGGATCGCCAATCTTTTAAGATGAACAGAAATGGAAATACTGTCCTCAGAAGAAAAGATACATTTTTTGAAACACACAGGGAACACTTGGGAGGGAAATGTCTACAGATTATAATATAAGGTAAGTAAACCACATCCTCTTACCAAATGAAATGAACTTAGAAATGAAATTAAGATCAATTTTTTTTTGGGGGGGGGCATCACTGCCCTCAGGTGGTGGGAGTAGAAGGCCCAGCCTTTGCTCTGTGAAGCTGGAATCGAACCTCCATCCCAGTGGGCCACAGTCCCGGGCACAACCACTACGTCACCAGGGCTCAGCCCAAGATCAATTTTTTATTTGGGGGGCATCACTGCTGTCCGGTGGTGGGAGTAGGAGGCCCAGCCCCACTGCTGGAATTGAACCTCCGTCCCAGTGGGCCACAGTCCCGCGCACAACCACTACACCACCAGGGCTCAGCCCCCAAGATCAATTTTTAAAATGAAGAATTACTCAAAAACATCTATGTGTTTTTGAGAAGTCAATAAATATATTTTTAAATAGCAAGAAGAGAGAAAAATGAAAATAAGAAACTACCGTGTATACTTGTATATAAAGTGAGTTTTCCAGTACATTTAAAAACAATCATTTTATTGGAGGTCCATACTACTATCACAATCCATACATGCATCCATTGTATGCAAAGCACATTTGAATATTTATTGCCATCATCATTCTCAAAACATTTTCTTTCTATTTAAGCTCCTCATGTTTCTCTCCCCACTACTCCCTCCTCCATTAACCCTTGATGATTTATAGATTATTATTTTGCCATATTGTAGACTGTCCAATGTCTCCCTTCACCTATTTCCCTGTTGTTCATACCCCAGGGAGGAGGCTATAAGTAGATCCTTGTAATCAGTTTCTCCTTTGTACTCCACCTACCCTCCACCCTCCCAGTGTCGCCACTCTCACCCCTAGTCCTAAAGGGATCAACTGTCCTGATTTCCGCATACTTCCAGTTCCTTTCGTTATCAGTGTACATCCTCTGGTCTAGCTAGATTTGTAAGGCAGAATAGGGATCATGATAGTGTGTGTACATGCATGCACACGTGTGTGGGGGTGGGGTGGGGGGGGAGGGAGCTTTAAGAACTAGAGGAAAGTTGCGTATTTCATTGTTGCTACACTGGCTCATCTCCTCCTGGTGACCCTTCTGTAAGGGGATGTCATTTCAAGTACAGATGGGCTTTGGGTCCCCGATCTACACTCCTCCTAATTGATTATGAGATAATTTTTAGTTCTTTGATGTCTGATACCTGATCCCTTTGACCCCTTGTGGTCACACAGGCTGGTGTGTTTCTTCCATGTGGGCTTTGTTGCTTCCAAGCTAGATGGCCACTTATTTACTTTTAAGCCTTTAAGACCCCAGATGCTATATCTTTCAATAGCCAGGCACCACTTTTGATTATCCACACATTTGTCTTCAGTGATCGTGTTGGGAAGGTGAGCATCATGGAATGCCAGTTTTATGGAACAAAGTGTTCTTGCCTCAAGGAAGTACTTGAATGGAGGTCCAATATCCCTCTGCTGTCTTAATGCTAACCCTCTAAGTATATATACGTAGATCTATTTCCCCATCATCATATAAAAATGTATTTACCTATGTACATGCCTGTATTTAGACCTCTATAAATGCCTTTTGCCTCGCATTTTTCCCCCTGTATTTCCTTTTACTTTCCTCTTGTCTAACTATTATACTCAGCCTTCATTTGGGTTTCAGTAATTTCTCTCTGTTACATTACTCTTGATCAATTCCTATCAGGCCTCTCCCACCCACCTTGTCACTGATTTTGGATCACTTGTTGTTTCCTTATCTCTGAGTTGGTCAACACCACCTCCTTTCCCCCATGTCCCCACCTTTCATGCCCCCCCAGAACCATCAGTCCTATTGCTTTCTCCTCTAAACAGTTCATCCAGCCTATCTTATCTAGATAAACTTGCAGAAATAATAATGTGTACCAAAAAAACTAAGACATCACAAGATGAAGCAACAAAATAAAACAAAACGATGACAACAAAAAAAACCAATGCCCAGAAAAAATATTAATAAGTTAAAAAATAATAATAACAAAAGAAAAACCTGTAAATAGTTCAAGATCTGTTCGTTGACCTCCAGGAGCATCCCTCGGTTGAGACTGATGGGATGCCACACTCTATCCCCAAACCATATCCGTGGCACTCCCTTGGGAACTCCATTCCCAGCACATTTTTAATGCAGTTTTTATGGTACAATTAGGTGCCTTGGCTGATATTCGGGTTGGCTTATACTTGAGTATATGTGGTACTTAGGAGTAGATGAAAATAAAAATATTGTGTATCAAAATTGTGTTGTGTGGAAATTAAAATAACAGTTCTACTAGAAAGAAAAAAAAACTTTGAAATATAATCAGCTGAAATTTTGGATGCAATTCAAACACAGTAGCCTTTAGTATGGATTGCATCTCATTGCAGAACTCAGACGTCATCACAACTGACCCAATGAACAGCATCATGAGAAACAGAGAAAATACTGAGTCAGGAAAACTGCAGACGAATTGATGCATTTAAAGTATGGTGTTGGTGAAGAATAATGAAAGTACCGTGGACTGCCAAGACTAACATCCCACAGCAAATCTGTCTTGGAAGAAGCACAGTCATAATGTTCCATAGAAACAAGAATGGTGAAACTTCATCTCAAGGACTTTGGACACGTCATTAAGAGAGAGCAGACCCTGGGAAAGGACATGGTGGTTTGCAAAGTAGATGGTATGTGCAAAGGGTTCCCAAGGAGACAGATTGACACAGTGACTTCCTCCATTGGTGCACTCATACTTGTTTAACATTTCACTTGCATGTGATAGGGATGATGATTTCCACATTCCATGAGATCATCTTTCTTTGGAAGGACACAATTATGGATCTTTTTAGCCAGTTAACCAGGTGGCTGTCTTTCCATTTATGTTTCTTATAGATGAGGGCTTCTAGAGCTGCCTTAGCTTGCAGAAACATCTCCATTCTGTCCATTGCAGGAGACTTGTTTTTAACTCATATCTTCGTTGTTGGTTGGACTTTCTTCAGTGCCACCTATTTTAAAAATTTATTTATCATATTTCGCCTCTTGAAAATGTTGACTAATTCTTTTTGGTACCATGACTTCCATCTTCTTTTGAGCTTCATGTGCTGGTAAATAGTTTGCCTATAGAATCCCTCGATATTGGAGACTTCCGGGAAGATGGTGACTGAGTAACACACACCAGGGGAACTCCACCGACATCAGTGCAGGAGACCAACCGAGAGGGAACTCCCATGCTGCTAGGTCAGAAGGAGCATCATCAGGATAAGTGGGCACACATCCACTACGTTTTGAGGAGCTGGCGGCTTTTGACTTATTACAGTGGAGGTCAGCTAGGGTTTGACCTTACCCCCTCCGCTTTCTCGGCCTGCTGCAGGGGCTTTATCTCAACACAGCCACAGCGTACCCACGCCTCGAGGCAGGGTTGAAACCCCTCCAACCCATGGCCAGGGATCAGGGCTCAGCTATATTTTTACTTTTGTTTCCCTCTCTTCTCTCTGTCCCCCGATAGTATCGGCGAGCGTAGTTTTGGGTTGTTGCTCGTCTTGTTTTCTGTTTCTCTTCCCTTTTGGCTCACATGCTACCTTCAACCTCCAGAACACTCCCCTTAGCCTCGGGCATTTACATCTAGCCCTCCATCTAGCTGGGAGAGCTCCACCATCTTCAGTGTAACCCGAGGCTGGGGAAGCTCCACCCGGGAAGATTCCACCCTCCTTCTTCAGAGGAAATCCTGTCTGCAAGGCTGGGAGCACTCCTACCCATCCTCTGTGGTCCCATGTGACTGAGGGAACTTCCTCCATCTTTCTCTAGTGCCTCACATGGTCTAAGACAGCTTGACTAGCACTGGTCAAAGCTGCAGGAACCTCGGCCTAACCTCCATGGTGACCTACATGACCAGGGAAAATCTGCCCACCATTTGCTGTGCTTTACACCACAGTGAGCAACCCATTACCTTTCTTTGGCACTCCCATTGGAGCAGGCACTCCTGGATGCCCTCTCTGGTGCCCTAAGCTGCCGTGGGCTATACATCATGACTTCTTGTGAGATCACCCAGTACAGCACCATCCTGGAGGGTGCACAACCACTCAACCAGCATCCCTTGAGAGGATCACCCAACTTGCCTTCCAAATAACAGAATACTGGTTGACTAGGGAAAGAGAGAAGCCACAGGAGGAGAAAGCAGTAGTAGACCAATTCTATAGTAAATTTAGCTGTAGGCAATTCAAAGAAGCATTCCCACAAGTCTCCCAGAGAAACCCAATGCTCTTCAACTTGCTGGAAAATGGCACCTGGCTTCTCTAAAACAACTCAACTCAAACAGCAATCAGCTGCAATGACCTCAATGAGAAAGCAGGAGAAACAAAAGGTAATGACAGAAGATGCCCTGAACCGAACGCCGTGCATAGAAAAAGCAGAGATTTGTTATGAAAGAAAATTTCAGAATGCTTCTTGGAGTCATACAGGATATGAGGGAAGCAATACAGAAAATGGATGAAATGATAGAGGATATAAAGACTCTACACAAAGGTAAGTATGAGAGTTTAGGGAGGAGATAGCATAAACCAGTAACAGGCTTCCAGACTTCACCAACTGACTGAAGGAGGCAGAGAACAGCACCAATGACCTAGAGAACAGCCAAGCAGACTTTAAGAAACATGAACAAAAATCTAATAAGATCATCAGAGAAGCTGAAGGAAATTTAAAAGCTATGTCTGATGCTATGAAGAGGAAAAACATCAGAATAATTGGATCACCAGGGAAAGACACAACAAAGAAATTATCTGCAAAACCAGTGAGAAAATTCTTGAAGGACAACTTCGCCAGCCTAAGGAATAAAAACCAGGTAATCATTCAGGAGGTTGAAAGAAGACCACTTAGACTGAATCCCAAGAAGTCACCAAGATACAAAATATTTAAACTATCCAACTTTGAGGAAAAGGAGAAAATTATGAGAGCAGCTAGGGAAAACCAAGAAATCACATATAAAGTTTCACAAATAAGAATATGCTCAGTGGGCAGTATGAAGAAGAGGAGAGAGTGGAGTAATATATTCCAAAAATTGAAGAAAAATAATGCAAACCCAAGAATACTCTATCCATCCAAATTATCTATTAAGATAGATGGAGAAGAGTCTCCCCAGACAAGGAAAAGCTCAAAGAATACGTTAAAAGAAACCTAGCCTTACAAAAGATCCTTGTCGACCCAGTATGGAGAGAATGATAGTACTCACCAAGCACAAATAAGAGACTGGCACAAAAAACAACCCCACCTAGAGGGCAACAAAGAGAAAACAGCCCCCAAGATAGCATTGACTTAATGGTGGAAAGAAGTCAAGAATGAAACACACACACACATGAACAACATACTGATAAGAAAGGGAGGTAGGAAAACACCCAACACAAAAGGTATAAGATGACATCAGAGTCCACAGACGGAGGTAAGAACCCTGAGTATCAATGGACTGAACTCAGGCATTAAAAAACGGAGGTTAGCAGACTGACTCAGCACACATAACCAATCAATCATCTGCCTACAGAATACAGACAAAAATAGGCTGAGAATCAAAGGCTGGAGAAAAAAAATACAAGCAATCAGCAATTCCAAAGAAGTGGGTTTTACAATCCTAATCTTGGATAAAATCGACCTCAAAATGCAAACCATAAGAAGAGATAAGGACGGACACTAACTATATAAAGTTCAAGGGAACAGTAGACCAAGAACCACTAAGCACTTTAAACATATATTCCCCAAATGAGAGACCCGCTGACTGCATAAACCAAACACAGACAGATGAAAAAATAAATCACAGATTCAACAGTTATAGGTGACTTCAATACACCACTCACTGAGAAAGACAGATCACAGGGAAAGAAATTCAACAAGGAAGATGGAGATCTAAACACTACAATTAGACAATCTGACCTGATAGATATTTACAGAGTTCTTCATCCAAACACAAAAATTTCACATTCTTTTCAATCCCACATGACATTCAAAGATAGACCACCTGCTAGGACAAAATGCAAATTTGCATTAACTTAAGCACATTGATATCATTCAGATCTCTCTGATCACTGTGTCATCCGGTTAAAAATCAACAGAAGGAAGATAAAGAAAACAAGAGCAAGCAATTGACAGTTGACTAAATCTCTTGCAAAAGACATGTGTACTGACCCAGATCAGAGATGAAATTAGGAAATTTCTAAAAACCAATGAGAATGAGAACACAGTGTACCAAAACTTATGGGACAGAGCAAAGGCAGTTATCAGAGAAAGTTTCATAGCAGTACATGCATACATGAAAAAGGAAGAGACTTAAGGCTGATTCGCTGCCACAAAATTCACAGCAACTAGAACAGAGTCAACAGGACAATCCTACTAATAGCAAAAGAAAAGAAATAATAAGAATCAGGAGAGAGAATATAAGAAAACTATGGGAAAAAGTAATACTGCTAAAAGTTGCTTCTTCGAAAGGATAAACAGAATCAACAGACTGCTGGTAAACCTAACCAAAGAAAGGAATGAACAAGGATGAGGGATGAAAGAGAGGACATTACAACAGATTCTAATGAAATCAAAAGGATAATTACTCCAATGAATTCAACAACTTGGAAGACATGGACAAATTCTTGAAAAAACACTTCCTTCCTAGACTATCCCCAATGGATGTCAAGAATCTCAACAGATCCATAGAAGTAGAAGAACTAGAGATTATCGACTACAACAACCTCAAATCCCCTGGACCAGACGGCTTTACAGGAGAATTCTACCAAGTATTCAGAGAACTGACACCAATCCTATGCAAACTGTTCCAGAACATAGAAAAAGGCAACAAACTCACAAACTCCTTCTATGAAGTTAGTATTATTCTGATACTGAAACCAGGCAGGATTCTGCAAGAATCAAGAACTACAGACCCATATCCCTAATGGACATCGATAACAAAAATGCTTAACAAAATTCTGGCCAATAGAATACAAAAGTATATGAAACAAATAATTCACCGTCATCATGTGGGATTCATACCAGGGAATGCAAGGATGGCTCAGCATACGAAAGGCCATTAGTATTATTTGCCAAATTGACATGAAAATTATAAGAACTACATGAAAACATCAATAGATGTGGAAAAGACATTCAACAACATCCAAAACCAATTCCTGCTTAAGATTCCCAAAATGATAGGAATGGAAAGAAATTTCCTCAATATAATACAAGCTATATGTGAAAAACCAACAGCCAACATGGTAGTCAATGGAGAAAAGATGAACAAAATTCCAGTGAAAAGGAGGAGGAGACAAGGTTGCCTCTTATCCCCACTCTTATCCAACATCATACTGGAGGTTGTAGCTAACAGCATAAAGGCAAGAAAAGACATCAAAGGTACTTGTCCAGGGAAGAAAGAGGTGAAACTACCATTATTTGCAGATGATGATATGATTTTATATATGCTTCATAAAGGGAGTACTGGAAGCAATAGAGGAGTGGCAGGATACAAGATCAATAAACAGAAGTCTTTCAGACTGCTATACACATCAGATAAGACCACAGAATAGGAAATTAAAAAGGTGGCACCCTACACAATAGCCAAGCACAAACTGAAATATCTAGGGATATACCTGACTAAAATACCCAAAAGATTTATATAAGGAAATCTACAGAACACTATTACAAGAAACCAAGAGTGACTTCAACAAATGGAAGACTATCCCATGCTCATGGATTGGAAGACTCAATATAGTAAAAATGTCAGTTCTACCCAAGGAACTATATAAACCTTATGCAATTCCGATACAATTAACCTCATCTTTCTTCAAAGAAATGGAGAAACTGATCACCAACTTCATATGGAAAGGGAAGAAGCCCAGAATTAGCAGAGAACTCCTCAAGAAGGACAGAGTGGGAGGGCTTGATCTACTTGACTTTAGCACATATTATACAGCCACAGTGGTCAAAACTGCATGGTAATGGTATAATGATAGATACTTAGACCAATGAAAAAGAACTGAAAACCCCTACTGGGCATATACCCAGAGGAGGCAAAAAAAACCAAACTACAGCCAG
The DNA here is from genome assembly GCA_004026705.1 of Nesogale talazaci. Lineage (NCBI taxonomy): Eukaryota > Metazoa > Chordata > Mammalia > Afrosoricida > Tenrecidae > Nesogale > Nesogale talazaci. The sequence continues at coordinate 15,616 of PVJH01026714.1, forward strand.
ACATTTGTGCTCCAATGTTCATTGCAGCATAGTTCGCAATCACAAGGAGTTTTGGAAGCAACCCAAATTTCCACCAACAAATAAATCGATTTAAAAACTGTTACACTATGCATCCCTAAAAAGCAGTGATGAATGCATGAAGCCCATTGCTACATGGGAAGAACTGGAGGAAATGATGCTAATTGAAGTAAGCCAAGCACAAAAGGACAAGTACAATATGAGTCTGCTGAGGCAAGCCTTAAAAAAATGCAAAAGGGGCATAGGGAAAAAGTTACTATATACAAACATGTCAAGTAGTATGGCAGGGGCCAGACCAAATCCAGAGATACATATGGTAGTCAACTGAAAAGGAAGGGGGAAAAGACATGGGTAGCAGGGGCACAGGACGCTAACCCACCCAAGGGGAGGATATTGTTTCTATCTCCACAGGGAAAGAGGGACCAGACTTCAACCCAGTGCTTGATGTGAATGCAACATACCAGCCTGCAACAGGGAACCAATAGAGAGGTCTGAGGGGCCAGCCCCAAACCCAACTATGTGGACAGCCACCCCTTCCCCAAGAAGAATTTACTTCAAAGGACAGCAATGAAGCTGCAACCTAAGGAGATAGGAAGAGGGACATGTCTAATCAGAGCATGCGGGAGCAAAGGAAGTGAGAGTGGAGGAAGAGAGACTGGAGCAAATCACGGCCCACCAAGCCTTGAGGATGATATCCCTGCTCAGAGCAGCCAATGCACACAGAGGACTATATGACCAGCTCTACTAGGAGACACGACATCCCTCACGCATCCATGGCCCTACAGGGGTCAATGCTGGAGACACAGTGTTAGAATTGCGCCCAAATTGATCTCACCACACCGAGACAAAACACTAAGGGCATACAACAGAACAGATACTTTTGGGGCCAAGACATGGCGCCCTATCAGATTCGACCAGAAAATACTCCTAAAGGGCCACAAACAGACCTTGAACTATTTACAGGCACTTTTTTGCCATTGGCTTTTTTGTTGTTTTATTTTCTTTTGTTGCTTTGTTTCGTTCTGCCTTTTGTGTGTGTGTGCATATTATTATCTCTGCAGGTTTATCTAGATAAGATAGGCACAATAAACAATCTGGAGGACCAAACAATGGGAGTCATGGTTCCAGGGGGACAGGGGAGAAGGGGAGGGGAAAAGGAAGTGGGTGTTAACAAACCCGGGGACAAGGGAAGAACAAGTGATTCAAAATTGATGGAGAGGAAGATGTAGGAGGCATGGTAGGGCTTCATCAAGGGCAATATAACTGAGAGGAATTCCTGAAACCCAAATGAAGGCTGAGCATGATAGGGGAACAAGAGGAAAGTAAAAGGAAAGAGAGGAAAGAACTAGGAGGCAAAGGGCATTTATAGAGGTCTAAATACAAGCATGTACATGTGTAAATACATTTATATATGATGATGGGGAAATAAATCTATGTGCATATATTTATAGACTGAGTATTAAGGTAGCAGATGAACATTGGGCCTCCACTCAAGTATTCCCTCAAGGCAAGAACACTTTGTTCTATTGAACTGGCGTTCCATGATGCCCACCTTCCCTACACAAACACTAAGACAAATGTGTACATAAGCAAATGTGAAGAAAATTGATGGTGCGAGACTATCAAAAGCTATAGCATCTGGGTCTTAAAGGCTTGAAGATAAACAAGCGGCCATCTAACTGAGAAGCAATAAAGCCCACCTGGAAGAAGCACACCAGGATGTGAAATAACGAGGTGTCGATGGGATCAGATATTAGGCAGCAAAGAACAAAAATTCATATCATATGAATGAGGGGCAGTGTGGAGTGGAGACTCAAAGCCCATCTGTAGGCAACTGAACATCCCCTTACAGAAGGGTTGCAGGGAGAAGATGAGCCAGTCAGGGTGAGTATAACATCAATAAAACATACAACTTTCCTGTAGTTCTTTAATGCCTCCTCTCCCCCACTATCCTGACCCCAATTCTACCTTACAAATCTGGCTAGACCAGAGGATGTTCACAGATACAGATTGGAACTAGAAACAAGGGAATCCAGGGCATATAAACCCCTCGGGACCAATAATGAGAACAGAGATACCAGGAGGGGAAGATGAGGTGGAGTAGAAAGGAGGAACTGATCACAAGGCTCTACATAAACCCATAACAGAAAAGTGGGTGAAGGGAGACATTGGACAATGTAAGACATAATTATAATAATAATAACAACAACAACATAAATTATCAAGGGTTCGTGAGGGAGGTGAAAAATGATGAGCCAATAACAAGGGCTCAAGTAGAAAGAAAATGTTTTGGGGCTGAGCCCTGGTGGCGTAAGGGGTTGAGTGCGGGACTGTGGCTCACGGGCTTGGCAGTTCAAATCCAGCGGCTACTCTCAGGAGCAGCACTGGGTAGCTCCCATGACCACCAGAGGGCAGTGAGGCCCACAAACAAACAAACAAACAAAGCAAAAAAAAAGAAAGAAAATGTTTTGAGAATGAGGATGGTAACAAATGTACAAATGTGCTTGATACAATTGAGGGATGGATTGTTATAAGAACTATAAGAGGCCCCGATAAAATGATCTTTAAAAAAAATCACAGACTTGAATATCAACTTTCAGCAATGGCTAGAACAACTAGTCAGACAATATGAGATCTAACATTATAAAACAACTTGATAACAGACATCTTGGAACATATGTCCTTTCTTAGTTACCCAGTACTGCTATGACAGAAATAACACAACTCGATGACTTTTTTTTTTGGGGGGGGGTGCATCACTGCTCTCTGGTGGTGGGAGTAGGACTGCTGGGATTGCACCTCTGTCCCAGTAGGCCGCAGTCCCGCGCACAACCACTACGCCACTGGGGCTCAGCCCCACAACTCGATGACTTTAACAAACAGAAATTAACTTTGTCAGATTTGGGTGGCTAAAGGTTGAAACGTAGGGTGCCTGCTTTATAGGACAGGGAAAGGCAAGGCTTTCTGCTTTCATAGAGAGTTTCAGTCTCAGAAGCCCAGAGAGGCAGTTCAACCATGTGGTATAGGGTCAAATTAATTGGAACTAGCTCCAGGGCAGTGAGAGGTTTTTTTTGTATTTGTTTTTGACTCTGTAGCAAAGTAGCTCTGATGGTGTAGTGGGTTGCCTATTGTGCTGATAACTGCAGGATCAGCCGTTGCCACCCAGTAGCTGACTTGGAGCGTGATGATGCTTTCTGCTCTCATGAAGACCTATGCCTCTGGGGCTGAGCTGGTTGTGCGCGGGACTGTGGCCCACGGGCATGGAGGTTCAATCCCAGCTCCACAGGAGCAAAGGCTGGGCCTCCTACTCCCACCACCAGAGGGCAGTGATACCCAAAACACCAAAAAAAAAACAAACCCCAAAACAACCCATGCCTCTGAAACCTAAAGGGGGGCAGTTCTACCCTGTAGCACTGCTTTGACTTGGAATTGACTTAGTGTGTGTGTGTGTGTGTGTGTGTGTGTGTGTTACTCTCTAGGAAGGGCTTTTCTGCCGATTGGCTCTAAGAAAAGGTCCTTGTTTCTTTTCAGCTTCTGTACCCAGGGATGACCTCTATCTCCCCGGGGATGACCTCTATCTCAAAAGAGGGAGCTCTAGTGGCATACTGAGGTATGAGCTGGGCTGCTAACTGAAAGGTGGGCAGTTCAAAACCACCAGCATACAACTCTTTGGCCTCTGTCCTGCTGTGTTATAAAGCTCTTTCAGGGCTGCCAAGAAAAGCCTCAACCTGTAGCTATGTTTGGCATATATTTGAGGAGACAACTTGGGACAAACCTTTCTGTTTCCCACAATTCCCCCTTTTGTTTTATATGTAAAAATTTTAAAAGCCACAGGGGCAAAGTGATTATTTTCTATACATTGAAAGCTGTCAGGCAAATTTAATAACCAAATTAATATAGCCAAAAATCCAGGTTTATGGTAAACATTTTGAACCCAGGCACAGGGGATAAAGCCCTTCCACACCCATTTACTATGGGGGGAGGTGCGAGAGCAGTTGGGATTCCGTGGCGGGAAGGAATAGATCCAATAGGAATGTCTGCTTCGATAGGGAGATAAAATCAATAATTTGCTTACCTTAAGGCAATAGAGCTAGAAGGGGGAAAACTGTCAAAAAGATAGAACATCATCAAAAAATGTACTTGGACTATGCCGCCCAACTACCAGAGTGGCACTCTACCTACCAGGGAATACTAGTCTTCCAGATTCTCTACATACCAGTCAGGGAATAAGTCCAAGTTTTATTTCCCTCCGTGTTAGTTTCCTGAATTTTCCCCTTTTATATTACATTTGAGATTTTAAAGTGTTATGGAGGCAACATGGTCTCTCTTCATATCTCTTAGTTTCCTATAGAAGCAACATGAGACTGTGAGCATCAAAATTATGATGATAAACAACATGCTAGGCCATCAACTTTGACCTGGGAGTGGCAGTCCCATCAGGGATCTTGTGATACTCACAATTACTGACATAAACACATGAGGTGATGTTGGAGTCCTCTGCGCAGTTAGAAATTCCCCATGGGGGCCCCAATCAATAATAGTTACAGTGTTGTAACTATCTAGTCCAGATAGACTAGAGGAACAAATTCAAGGACACACATATGGCTATAAGGAATGGGTTTATATTCAAGAGGAACAGGACATTGAGAAAACATCCCAGCCCAGTCCAGCTCAAAGTCACAAGTCCGATATTAACCCATATGCCCGAAATCAGTCCATAAAGTCTCCTTCTGACTCATGAAGTCACAGGTCAGTGGCTACAGAGTCCTGGCACTGGCAGGTCTCCCCATGGCTCCTTGCTTCCAGGGCTCAGGGTCCATAAACAGCATCCTGTGGTGGCAGAAGCAACTCAGCGCTGGCAGAGGTCTCCATGTGGCTGCACCAGCCTCAGAGGTCCGGCTCCATCAGGGAAAAGCTGTGTGGTTTTTCCACCAGCTACTCCAGCCTCCCAGATGCCGCCATTTTGTGTTGCCTGTGATCAATCGTCTCTGAAACTAACTCCCAACAACTGGGGAATATAGCTTCTCATCTTCATGAGGGAAATATCATGAGATTTCCCAGGAGTCTCAGGTGAAAGCCATGCCCACACAGAGGCCTCATCGGCTACTCAATGGCTATCTGCACATTAACAGGCCAGACTCCACCCCTACATTTCAATTATAAAATTAACATAAGTACATGACTGCCACAAGTGTCATTTCTTAACACCTTTCCGTGTGGTCCCTGACATGCTGGTAACTCATAACTTTATAGGTTTTTATATCTCCCCTCCCCTCCACTGTAGTGAAGTTTTCATATTCTGAAAATGTCTCACCCATAATCATATAGAATCCATAGCTGATTTCACTAAAGACCAGCTGGTTATTCCATGCCTGAGAGTTAATGACTAAGCACCCATACATAAAGGCAGAGTTTCAAAGCCCAGAGCAAAATTAAAATCGTTGCTTTCCTCATTGGAGCGTCTGACTGTTCCTGCTAATCTCAGGTCACAGGACCAGCTTCCCTCCTTTCTTTTGGGCCTTGCTGACTGAAGAGAAATTCACCTATCTCCTTTGCCTGTGAAAACATAAGCAAATAGCTCCTTCTTTTTGGAGTGCCAGCAACCTGGAAACAGTATCAAGGTTAAGTGATATCTCCATTTCTTTTGTGTCCGCCATCTTTCTCCAAAGGTGGTTGTGTCTTTCTAAGGAGAGTCCGTCAGCTTTATTCTGCAAAAACATAATGTATAGCCCTTTCTCCAGGTGACAAATGGACCTGGTCTCAAACATGATTTCTGTCTTCCTGGGACTTCTTAGAATGAGCTTTCTCTGTAAAAGTGAAAATGTGTTTATCTACCTTAATTTTGCTACAAGTTTTTAGTAAGAAGAAATTTTTTTTGTTAAAATGACTAAATGTAAATTATCACACATAATATTTCTCTTCTCTCCCTTTTGTAATAATAATATAGATTTTAAAATATTATAACCAATATCAGGGAACTTGCCTGATTCCAGACCTATGGAGTTTGTTAGATAGGCTTCATTGTTATATAAATTTTGGCTTCCAGCTCTCAGAGAATCCAGAGAGCTAATAGGGAGAACTTCTTACCACATTCCAGATGACTTAGAAGACTGAAAAATTCCTTAATAAATTTGCTCAGCTGTTCTTGAAGTAACTTACCAAACAGACATTTATTCTCCAAATTTACCAATAAGGTCACAAGTTTAAGGAAGCCATATTGCCCATCAGACTTTATGTATTGTAGGATCTTCCAATTTTGCAATAGTCTGCCTTGAATAACTTCTCTCATTCCCTCCATGCTGGAATTAGAGGAAGCTGATGGGTGCATCTTAGGCCTTGCTGAATGCCCAATGACCCCATATCCAGATCTGCAAAACCTTTTCCCTTAAATTCCAATTCCATGTGGAGGCTCTGTTGCTTCCCCACAACAGCACTCCTTGATTTAAAGGGTGGTCAGACTTCTCAAGCACTATTCCTTGCTAGGTATAGATTATTACTATAGAAATGTAAGGAAGCAAAAATGGGCATAAGCAATCTTCCTTCTTTATAAATGATGGTATATCAGATTTAGCTGCTGCCTTAATTTCTTCATAATCCTGATCTATTATAATTCCAGTAACCATCAGAACACTTTGAGAATTTAGGTTGGACTTTCCTAATAAATATCCCACAGGTTTTTTTAGGTAGTGGACCCCAATTACCACTCTTAATAATTTCTGATTTAATTACAACCTTTAACTTTCCCTTACAACTCCAATATTGATTGGAATTCCTTGAGTATTTAGGTTAAAACTTCCTGATAAAAACGGAATGACTCTTTAAATAAAAGTCTCCTGTTTTGGGGAATCAACAAGCTGGAGGGTTTCTGAACTTCTTCTAGGTTAGTCAAATTTTCTGCAGCAAGGACAGCTTTTGCAAGTTTGACCAAATCTGGTTTCCTGCTGTAAGATTAGGGAATACCTACAGTTTCTCTCTAAGATTCTCTTTACTCTGGCAGGCAGACACCTTCCCTTCCATGCTCTGCTGGGAATGGTCTGTACCAAGCTCCACTCTCTCTTTCCTTCCAGGAAGGCTTTGCTGATGCCAATCCTTTACTATTGAATCTTGAGCAACATTGACTGGCCCAATGAGTTCCTTTCCTGCAGCTGATGTAAAGTCCAGAACTTTTAAACCCGAACTTGGTGGTCCTGATCCATGCTCTGGCACAGGCCTTAGTTTATTTTTGACTTTGCCTCTTTGCTTCAATTTTCTGCGCTGTTTTTCTGGACTGGTATATCTGTAAACTTCACTTCCAGAACTTCATCGTTTATGTTAACTTTCTTAGTTTGCATTTCTTTGGAGCTAATCTCTTCATTTCTATCTCCAGCACTGGTTGCTTGCTTGTTCTACAATCTCTAGTTTAGTCTACACTAAATTTCAGAAAGGAAGCAGATGCTTTTGCTATGACGTCCCCTTAAGATTCAGGCTTAATTTTCTCAGCTCTATCTAAAATCGTCTCTTCAGCCTGATACTCATTCTGCCTGCCTCTTACCAGATTTCAGTTTGGGTATCTCAGATGCTTCTCATTACGCTTTGCTTTTTCTACTTTTGAAAGAAATGCAACTTCCTGGGATTGTCTAATAGCCTCACTTTTGGTTTTGGAATTTACTTCCTCTAGTGCTTTATCACCTTTGAACCTTTGGAGGCTGCAGTCTCCTGAGGGGACATATAGGATTTGGCCATGAGATTTCACTTATATCGGAGGCTTTAGATGACAAATCAATCCCTGCTTCTTCAGTTTTGCCTAAAGTTTCATGATCTAATTCAAACTCATTCACCGAGACTTTAACTTGTTTTGTGGATTTGGATAGTTCACACAAGACTTCTCACTAGACCGATTATCCTCTTTACTTCCTCCTGAAAGGTTCTAAAACCATCTTACCTTGAGCCCATAAAGACACGATTTCCATGAGTATGATCTGTCTCTCTCTCTGTGGGCCTTTCTTAAGTTAATGGCTACCATGTCCCAGATCTTCATATAAAAGGTTCCTGACTCCAGAGAAGAAGGATTACATCTTTTTACCATTTAAGAAACTAATTTTCTTATTGGTTACCACTATAGTCTTTTTCTTCAAGAGTTGGAAAAGTGTGATACTACACTTTGTATCTTTGTTCTTTGTCTAACCCATAGCTCACTCAGACTAAAAAGCACACTTGAAAAAGCATAAACTGAAAAAAAATATTTTCTTGATTTACCCTCTGAATCTGATGAAACTGTACAATTGTTATACAAAATATAACTCAAAAGAGTTATTTTCCTACCGGGCCCCAAATTGGGTGCCATTATGTCAGGGGAGCCAGCCCCTAACATATCATCACAGGTATAGTAGGCACAATTGTATAATGATAATAAATAACGCTTTTAGAAAAGTCACAGAAATTATGAGAGAGAAGAAAGATTTAAATAATGGAGTCAGACACATTTCATGGTAGCACACTCACCTCCTGAACGACCTTATCTTTTTTTTTTTTTTTGAACGACCTTTCCTTTTTTGGGGGGTGGGGGGGCATCACTGCTCTCTGGGAGTTGTGAGAGCTTCCCAGCCTTGCTGCTGCTGGATTTGAACCGCCAAGCCAGTGGGCTGCAGTCCCACACTCAACCACTATGCCACCGGGGCTCAGCCCATATGAACACCCTTTTCTTTTCTTTTCTTTTGGGGCATCACTGCCTTCTGGTGGTCGTGGAAGCTACCCAGAGCTGCTCCTGAGAGCCGCCACTAGATTTGAACCGCCAAGCCTGCAAGCCGCAGTCCCGCACTCAACCACTTACACCACCAGGGCTCAGCCCTGAACAACCTTTTCTAATTGAGTAAATCATTGATGTGTTAGTCCCAGTAGACTAGAGAAACAAATTCATAAACATGCATATGTACATAAGGGAGAGGTTTACATACAAGAGGATGAAACATTGAGAAATCATCCCAACCATGTCCAAGTCCATAAGTCTGATATTAGCCCATATGTCCAATACCAATCCATAAATCCTCTTCAGACTCACAAAGCACATACAATGATGCCAGGATAATCACAGGCCAGTGGGTGCAGAGTCTTATGTATCCAGTGGTGGTAGAAGCATCTCAGCACTGGTAGGGGTCTCCCTGAGGCTCCTCCAGTTATCATGGTTCAGGGTCCATCAGTATGCTGCCATGTGTCTCGTCAGTTGCAATGTCTGCCAGGGACTGAGTCTTGTGTCTTGTCAGTAGAGCATCCCCAAGGTGTGTGTGCGTGTGTGGGGGGGGAGATAACACAAGATTCCCCAGAATTATCAAAAGAAAACCATGCCCACACAGAGGTCTCATTGGCTATCTCCAGACTGACAGACTGGACTCCACCCCTACACTTCCAAACATGAAATTGGCATCAAGTACATTACTTCCACATGATCTAAGCATCATTATTTGAAGATACGAGAAAACATACCATCAACTTTATATAGAAAAGCCAAAGATCCAGGCTGAGCAAAACACTTAACTAAAGAACAACAAAGGTGGAGACTTCTCACATCTCAACCTCCAAAACCTATGACTGGCCACAGTAGTCAAAACATTCTGGTATTGGCAACAACAATAAATATGTAGACCTATGGAACAGATAAGAGAATCCAGAAATAAATCATTCACCCACACATAACTGATTTTTCACAAAGTGCCAAAACACAGTAAATGGGGGAAGCAATAATCTCTTCAACAAACGATGCTGACAAAAGTGGATTTCCACTTGCAGAAGAATTAAACAAGACCCATATGTCACTCCATACACAAAAACATACTCAAGATATATCAAAGATCTAAAAGTAAACTCCAGAACTATAAAGATCATCAGTGGGAGAAAAAAAAAGGCAAACTTAGGGGCCCCTAATTACACTATCAAACACAATGAAAAAACACACACAGAAGTCAAAATAGCAACAATAACCAATATTTAGGAATGAATGTGGCCCTTAATTACAAAACTTACACTTTGAAACGACAAACTATTGCTGAAAGGACTTAGAGATCTAAGTCAATGTAAAGGCATTCCATGCTCATGGTCGTACCTTCCAAAGCAATCTCCTGATTCAATACAATCTGTCAAAATCCATGCTGATGAGTATAGCAAAGACGATTTCCCAAAAGAAGATCAAAATTCTTCACACAATTTTGAAACTTCATGTGAAGCCACTGTAATCAAGACATTGTGGTAGTGGCATAAAGATAGATCACTTTATTGAGAATTCACAAGTAACTCTCCACCCCTATAATCAACTGCTTAAGATAAATCAATGGGGAAAAAAAAGGTTTCAACAACTGATGCGGGGGCAACTGGACATCACATATACAATGTTGGGGTAAAAGCCCAATTTCATACCAGACACAAAATAGCTAACTTAAAAAGGATCAAAGATTTAAAATTCAGGATTAAAATTTTTAAAATGGCCGTACGCTACAAAGCATGTGGTTAATGTCACTGAGCTGAATTGGCATATGTTTTACTGTCTATGTTTTCAACAATATTAACAAAATTTAGAGAAAATATGATGAGCAAAACTAAACAACAAAAGAAAACATTTCTGTTGTTTTGTTTTCTTCTGCACTATCTTGTTTTTGTGCTTATTATGTCTCTGCATGTCTATCTGGATAAGATAGGTGGTATAAAAAATCCAGAGGAGAAAACAATGGGACCAATGGTTCTGGGCAGACATGGGAAAGGGGGGGCATGTGGGGGAGGAAGTGGGTGTTAACAACCCCAGGGACAAGGGAACAACAACTTGCCGATGGCAAGGAGGGCACAGGATGCCTGGTAGGGCTTGATCAAGTGCAATGTAATGGAGAGAAATTACTGAAACCCGAATGAAGGCTAAACATGATAGTGGGACAAAAGGAAAGTAAAAGGAAACAGAGGAAAGAAGCAGGAGGCAAAGGGCATTTATAGAAGTCTAAATACAGGCATGTACATATGCAAATATATTTATATATGACAGGGAAATAGATCTATGTACAAATAGGTTTAATATTAAGGCAGCAGACAAACATCGAGCCTCCACTCAAGTACTCCCTCAAAGTAAGAACCCTTTGTTCTATAATCCGGCAGTCTGTGATGTTCACCTTCCCGGCAGGATCAAATGTGATGAAGAAAGAGATGGTGTTTGGCTATCAAAAGATTTAGCACCTGGGGTCTTAAAGGCTTGAAAATAAACAGGCAGCCATCAAACTTAGAAGCAAGAAAGCCCACATGGGAGAAGCACACCAGCCTGTGTGATCATGAGATGTCAACAGGATCAGATATAAACCAAAGACCCAGAACAAAAAATTATAGCAGGGCTAGCCCCGGTGGTGTAGTGGTTGTGTGCGGGACTGTGGCCCACTGGGATGGAGGTTCGATTCCAGTTCCATGGAGCAAAGGCTGGGCCTCCTACTCCCACCACCTGAGGGCAGTGATGCCCCCCCCACAAAAATTATAGCAATGTGAATGAAGGGGAGTGCAGAGTGGAGACCCAAAGCCTATCTGTAGGCAATTGGATATCTGCTTACACAAGCGTCCCATGGAAGAGAGGAGCCATTCAGGGGCCAGAACAGCACAGTTGAAACACACAACTTTCCTCTAGTTCTTTAATGCTTCCTCGCCCCCACTATCATGACCCTGGTTCTACCTTACAAATCTGGCTACATCAGAGTCTGCACACAGGTACAGATACATGTTGGAAACACAGGGAATCCAGGATAGATAAATCCCTCAGGACCAATATGGAGCCTAGTGATAACAAGCGGGTAAGGGGGAAGTGGGGTAGAAAGGGGGAAACTGATCACAACGATCTACATATAACCTCTGCCAGAGGGACAGATAACAGAAAAGTGAGTGGAGGGAGACATTGGTCAGGGCAAGACATGAAAAATAATAAGAATAAGAATTTATAAATTATCAAGGGTCATGAGGGAGGAGTGGGGGGGATGAGGAGCTGGTACCATGGGCTCCATTAAAAAGCAAATGTTTTGAGAATGAGGATGGCAACAAATGTACAAATGCGCTTGACACAATGGGCAGATGGATGGGTTGTGATAAGAGTTATATGAGTCCTCAACAAAATGATTTTTCTAAAAAACGAATAAAATGAGGTACCTCTTTATAGAACCTAGACGCCAAAGCAAACAAAGCAAAGCAAAAGCACAGTGACCTACAAGGCGATCCTTGTGTTGCATAGAATAGAAATGTGAGCCCAGGACTCTCCCAGGTGGTGTGGCAGGTTGGGGGGCGGGGGGAGGGAGGCGCTACTCACTGAGAGACAGCCAGGTCAGCAGTTCCAACTCAAGCCACCGCCCCGGCAAAGATGAGACTTTCTGCAGCCTCCGAAGCCCACAAGGGCAGTTCTATTCAGCCCTCTCGGGTCACTATTCATTCGAATCAACTTGATGAGCAGTGAGATTTTGCTTTGGTTTGATTTGGACTTTTCAGAAGCAGATAACGAGCCATTTCTGCCGAGACTTCTCTGGGTGCACTCAAGCAGCTTGTCACTGAACACATCACCACTGACGCCACCCTGAGATTCCATTTCTGTTTCCAGCAGGTAAATATAAACGTGACAACAATCCCAATGCTATGGTCCGCTGGCATTGAATGAGCCCTCAGCTCATGGTGATCCCTGCAAACGAGTAACAGAGGCTGCCCGGTGCTTCCTAAGCTTTAAATCAAGTGGTCTTGGTTTAAATCTCTAAGTGGCGATTCTGAGGAATGGCCATCAAGGGCATTTTGAGCACAGGCCTGGACATCAGGTCAAGACCCTGGACTGCTGAGCAGGACTGCTTTGTATTAACTGAGAGAGATCCAGAGAGATGTCTCAGAGTGGCCTTTTGGTGTCACACAGCAGAAGCCTGGCCACAGTAGAGAGGCGAAGCTGGCTCATTCTCAGTGTTCTGGTCTGTCTGACTTATGCACAGCACGGGTCGTGAAGGCCTCAAGGACTTTCCTGTCCTGGTGTCCCATGATCTTCTTTCTCTCCCTTTGTCAAGCATCCTCCCCAGTAACACGTGCTCCACATTTACCACTTTCCTAAGAGCCCAGTGAGAATGCTACCCATAATTTTTTACCCACCCATTCTTTGATTTTTAAACTTAAGCAATGAAGAAGGTGTTTATTCTTAATTGTTCATTCATTCATTCACTCTGTAACCAACCCTGGTCCAGCCCTAGCTGGGGACTGGCCTGTGAGGACACAGTCCTGGCCCTGAGCCACTTTCTCCAACTTTTCCACACCAATTAAGATTTCCACAGAAGCTACGTAATTGGGTCTTTGGGACATCATCCCTAAAGCACCAAAACTTTCTAAGCTGGGCACATCCATCCTCCCCCTCTAAATTGCCCCAGGGATGGTGCAGTCCCTAGGTGCACAGCAAGCTTCAAAAGCCACCTCCTCTATCTGGCCACCTACTCCCCGGGAGGCTGTCAGCCGGCATGGAGCCGGGAGCCACCCAGCTCCGGGGGTCCTGGCTGCCCACAGTCCACGCCTCTGTGCTTTGTCCAGCCCTGAGCCCTCTAGAATTTCTAGGTTGTACCAAATCGGATCCGATGCAGACTGCACTCTAAGCACTTGCCATCATCCCACCAGATTCCAGCAGCCCCCTGAGTTCTGTCCAATTCTCTTGAAAGCTCCATGAAGTCTAGCAAGTTCTAGGCATATTTTTATATTTGGAAGCCTTTGACGCCCCTTCCACACAGCCAGGAGCATGGATCCAGAAGAGCCTGAAGGTGAGTGAAATGTGTGGGGGCAGAAGAAGGAGCCTTGCAGGAGGTAGGAGGCCTTTGTCTTGCTGGGGCTAGTGAGCTCGTCCCCTGTTTGATGAGGGGCTTCCGTTTCCCTGTGTGTAACAAGGGGTAGCCTAACTGCTCTCTAAGACCCCTCTCAGTTCTACCAGGTGCCTTCTAGGCTGGCAAGAGCCCCGTGTTTTGCAGCTGGCTGCTCACTCTGAGCTTAGCAGCAGAAGCCAGGACAAGACAGAGGGAGAAGCAACACTAAGGTGTGCTGAGGAGTCAGGAGAGATGTGAACATCAT
>PVJH01026715.1:0-29626 GCA_004026705.1 Nesogale talazaci
CCCGGCCCAGTGTCTGTCGGCCATCGCCCTCAGCTGCTGCCCACTCAGCTTTTTCTACTCTCCGGGGCCCCTGACCATCAGGAAAATGAAAGGCCCAGAGAGGCTAGGCAACTTTTCCAAGGTTGCAGAGCGAGGACAGGCACTGGACTTGTTCTGAGCTCTCCAGGGGGCTGTCCCACCTCATCTACGGCCAACCCGACACAGTCACCCCTGCCCTGCCCACCAGGGGCCTGGACCAGGCCCTAAAACCTGGGCCCTGAACCCAGGAGCCAGGGGCACCCACAGGTCCCGCGCCCTGACCTGCCAGGCCCATCCACGCAGTTTCCCGTGAGCGGCACAGCCTGCGAGCAGGCGTGCGCACAGCGACCCAGCAGACCAAGCTCAGGTGACATCACGGTCCCAAGTGACCCAAGCAGGTGAGCTGCGAGAGGGCACTCACTCATGGGGCAAGCACTTAGGGGAGGCCTCCTGCCTCATGTCCCGTGGCCCAGGTGGTTAGGGGTGGGGCAGCCAACCCGGAGGCCAGAAGCCCTGACCCAGACCCAGCCTCAGCCTCGCAGTCGGAGAAGGACAGATGAGGCACTGGGACGCCCATGCTGCCCTCCTGCGCGGCCTGCGGGGCACTCTGACGCAGCATCATCTCTGGCAGTGGGCGCCCGCGGCGTTTCCTGTGTGCCTGCTGGGGGACCTGGGCCCTCGGCCTCCTGAGCCGACTGCATGGCTCTTGTACCAGCAGCCTTGGCAGAGAGGCTGTGGACAGGCCTCCGTCCTTGTCCCCAGGGGTAGTGGGGATGACTCAGTTCCTGCTTTCTCTCCTACACATAGGTCACCACCACCCCCCCCCCCACAACAATTCCACGCATGGCGCCAGAAAGCAGGGTGGCCAGCGGCATTGTCTACCCACACAAAGGACAACGGCCCCTTTCAGCGCAGACATGGCCCCGTGGCCGGGACTGCAGCTGTACCCTGCTCCCCACGTCACCTCTCTGGGTCGGGCTGCTTACCGAGCCGGTTGGCAGGGTTCCGCTTGAACAGGGCCCGCAGGAGGCTCTGGGCTTCTGTGCTCAGAAACTGGGGCATGCCCAGCTTCGCCCTGAAACAGCCCCCGGGGCTCGTGAGGGCTCAGCTCCACCCAGAGGCCCCGTCTCCCCTGGGCCTCTCAGCCCAGACAAGCCAACCATCAACTAACCTCCCCCAAAAGGCTTCAGGGGACCCCTCCCTCCCACAGGCCCGGTGGATGGGAAGGGGACCCTGGGAAGCCAGGCGCTTAGCTCAGGGCAAGGCTCACTAAGGAGGAGACCTGAGGCAGGCACGGGGTGTTATTATGCCCTGGGGTGGGGGTGGGGAGTGGACGGGCAGGGCTGGGGCTTACTTGAGAATCAGCGTCATAGTGTCCTTCCGGTCCTTCCCCTGGAAGGGCAGGGAGCCCGTCAGCATCTCAAACTGTGGAGGACAAGGGTCCATTCAGGCTCAGGTTCCTGTTCCCCGTGGCCCCGGCCTCCCTGCCCAGTGACGGCCCGAGGCCGCTCAGGCTCCAGGCTGGGGTGTATGTGTGTGTGTGCGTGTGTATGCGTATGTGTGTGTGTATGTGTCCAGTATGGAGGAGGGGGAGCACCTGAGACACTATCAGGCGCCCCCCCCCCCCGGCCCCTCACACACACTGTAGACTTGATCCAATGTGATCCAGGGGCCAGGCTGGACCCTTCATCCCTGCCAGACGCTCACCATCAAGACCCCATAGGACCACCAGTCTGCGCTGTGGGTGTGGCCCTGACGGTTGACCACCTCGGGGGCCATGTACTCCACCGTCCCACAGAAGGAGTAGGCCTTCTTCTCGTGGTCAATGGCCTCCTTGCTCAGGCCGAAGTCTGGTGGGGAGGTAAGAGGGCACCTCTTCAGGAACCGCCACCTCCCTTGAGGCCCACCCCCAATCCCACCCCACCCTGAGGAAGTGAGCCCAGAGAGCTTAGGCAATGTGCCCAAGGCCTCGAACCCGGAACCTCTCAAGTCGGGCCAGGGCGTGTGACCGCTTCCCAGTGCCCGACACAGCCTCTCCAGAGGGGGGCCCTTTACACAAAGCTCCACCAGGAGCCCGCTCTGTGCCCCTCACCCCCACCCCGGGGCCCAAGGGTACAGGAGCCTTCCACTCACCAGTGAGCTTGATGTGGCCCTCTTCATCCAGAAGGATGCTATAAGGGAGAGAGGCAGTCAGAGCCCCAGCTGTGACCCTCAGATCCTGCTGACACCAGTGGGCTTGTGGGTGCCCTGTACGCTGGGCTGGCCACACGTCTGAGAAATGGGTGGGTGGAGCAGGGTGGGTGGCACAGCAGGCACCCGCGGTGGGGGACTCCCTGAGCACCTCGCAGCAGGTACCGTCATGACCAAGGGGACCCCCGAGGCTCTGGGAGGCGACGTGAGACCTCACAGTGCGAGACAAGCTGGCGGTGGAGATGGCAGTAGCCCTGAGGTCAGCCTAACTCAGAAGCCGAGCCCATTCTCCTTTGCCACCTGGCCCGGGCTCTCTGGGGGCACCCAGATGTTAAGAAAACTCCCGTTGGGCCGCATCCGACCAAAGGAACGTGCTTCACTGGCCCGGTCTCAGAGGTCGCAGCCCCGGATGAGCAAGGGTATGTGGATGGTGCCTGGCACGGGGTGATGGCGACACCAGAGAGTGGGTGCCCCCCCCCCAAAGAGGAGGGGCCAGCAGTCAGTCCACCCACTACTCAGCAGATAGACTATGGTGGGGACATCCTTGGGGGCAGGCAAGCCACCTCCAGCAGAGAGGCCCAGCCCCTGTCTCTGTACTCCCTGGGGGGCCGGGGCAAGCGAGTGCCTCACTCACTTCTCAGGCTTGAGGTCTCTGTAGATGATGCCCAGGCTGTGCAGGTGGTCCAGGCCCAGAGCCAGCTCCGCCAGGTAGAACTTCACGTCCTCCTCTGTGAACATGACCTGCAGCAGGCGGGAGGAGGCTGCAGCTGGGACCCCCTCGACCTCAGGCCCCGGGCCTGCACTCCCTCTACTACCTCCTGGGCCTGAGAGGTGCACCGTGGGGAGCCCGGTGCTCTAAGGCCTCGTCTTTAGAAAAGGGCTTTGGATACGAAGTGAGCGGGAACAGGTCACTCACTGCGCGGCTGTTTGGAACTATGGAAGGTGGCGCTCACCGGCCACGGTCCCACAGGGGAGCAAACTCTCCCACACCACGGAGTGCAGGCAGCCATCCGTTCCCACAGGGACCCTTGCCTTGTTCGGCCATGGCGGGATCACCAGTACACATTGGCAAGCCTCCATAACGCGGCACAGAACAGCGTCCGCCGACTGACCCTTCTGGGAGAGTCGGGATTTGTGGAGATTTGCCAAAGATCCCAGCAGAGGTGAAACGAGAAACCAACCGAGCCGCTGACCCACGCGGAGGTAGGGGGGCTGGGTTCGGGGCAAGACTGCTCCGTGAATGGTTTTTGCTGAATCGGGCGTATGCACTGCCTCTTCAAGCAATCAAGAGCCCTGCTGGTGCTGTGAGGGCAGCGGCGGACTGCCCCACCAGCAGTTCAAACCCGCCCACTGCTCCCCGGGAGGAAGAGGAGGCTGTCCACTTTTTCAAAGATTCGTAACCTCGGAAGCTCTCGAGAGGGTCGCCCTGAATTAGAATGAACTCAATGGCAGTAGGTTATTGTTTTGTTTTGTTTTTATTCACACTTCAAAGTAATAAGCTTCTCATAATTGGTCCTCTTTTGGTTCAGTTGTATTAGTGGTCTCTTTCCCCGCCCCCATCTGGCTCAAGTCCTTTTATATTGGGGACAAGAACATGAACGCTTCTAGCTTTCTGGGTGGATCAGGAGGCCCTGGGGAAACAGCGGTGAGGCTTTAAGAGCGTGCTGTTCCTCAGTGTCGGTGGGATCCAGGATTCGGTTTGGGAGAGCTCTCAGAGGCTTTGCCAGGGCTTAGTTAGTCCTGGGGCCGGGGGTGCTTCCAGGGTGAGAGGCAGGTAGGCAGGCCTGGCTGGTCCCAGATCCTGGCCATACGGCTGGGCAGGGCTCAACCAGTGTTGTCCCCCCGCCCCCCCTCCCCGCCCCCTCAGGTCTGCCGTCAGTCGGAGGGCGGCTCACCTCTTTGGAGAGCCGTGTGAAGAGGTCCCCGCCACGCAGGAAGTCCAGGATGAGATAGAGCTTGCCCTCCGTCTGGAAGGCTGGAAGATTTGGAAAGGGCGGTCGTCGAGCCAACAGGACCCAGAACCTACTCCCCGGCCTGCCTGCAGAAGCACCGAGTGCCGGGAAGGCTGGTGGCCGGGCAGGTGAGCTCCAAGGACTCACCGTAGTGCAGCTTCACCACAAACGGATGGTTGACGTCGGCCAGGATGTCCCGCTCCATCTTGGTCCGGACGCGATCTCGCACTGGCCAGACGAGACAAATAGGTGACCGTGCTAAAGCCCTCCCACACGTCCAGTCTTACCGCCCCCTCCCCCCCCCACACACACACACCCTGGGTGAGAAGGGCTCTCCTTCCTGCTTGACCCCCAGACCTGAGCCCGGCGAGCACTCTCACCCAGGGCTTTGGGCATACACAGGCTTCAGGACTCTTCCTTCTCAGGCTGTCCCCCCCATACAGTGTCCAGGGGTGGGCCCTTGACCTCCTGCCCATCTCTCTAGCCCTCCCACTTTCATCCCAGCACCATTTAGCTCTGCTGATCTCGCCGGGACCCAAGGCCCAGCTTCTTCCAAACTCCAGGCCTCTGCAGTTCCCCCAGGGGATGCTGTGCCCCCCCCTTCATCTGGCATCCAGGTCCCCAAGGTCCAGCATGGCGGCACATGCCCCTGGGCAACCAGCCGGGAGTGGCGATGCCCTGGGTGCAACGTTGGAACTCAGGGTTCTGGAGGAACACCTCCCCACTCTTCTGCTTCGTTCTTTAAGAACGAGAAGTCCCTGGGCAATTCTGGTCCCCAGACCAATTCTGGTCTCCTTCTCAGACTCGGTTCAGGCCTCTTCACCTCCCAGGCTGGAAGGTGACACTTCACCCTCACTTCTTTCTGCAGTGGACGCGCACCAGTCTCCCCAAACCGCCTCTCACTCCTGCACGAATGTTTCCTCCACGTGGGGAACACTTCTAACTCCTAGCTCACACGGGAGCTCCTTTGGCGGCCCCTGCTTCTAAGCCGGCGCTGCCACCCCGGCCCCTGGACCACCTGTCCCAGCAGTGCAGAGCTGACGGCACCCATTCCCTGAGCCTGGGAGACTCTCCCGGGCAGGAACCAAGTCTCATCCTCTTTCTTCTGGCCTGGGGTTCCCACCATTCCTCCTGGGGGTGACTCCCATCCCTAGCCCAGGCTGGCCCAGGGGCACTAAAGTTACCCCAGAGGGACACCCATGACCCAGAACATACCCGAGCCTCCTACAGCGCCCACTCCACCGGGTCTGTGGCCACGCTAGTGTCCCTGCCGGTCAGAGGGTCAGCATCTGGCCCAGAGTTCTCTACTCCTCCCCCTCCCCCTGTGGAAAGTTCTCCGAAGGCGAGACTTGGCTTGCGCTCCTGCCAGCCCTCTGTGCCTCCATCACCACAGTCATCCCTTGACCCACCCTCTCCTGCTGGTCTGGCTGTCCCTGGGCTCCTGCGCTTTCCCAACCTGAGCCATGAGGCCAGAGAAGTCACCCCAGATTCTACACCATGAAGAAACCATGCTGACAGAATGCCCCCACCTAAGCAGCACGGGGCTTCATATTGGACTCCTCCCCTCCATGCATGTGCAAGTTGGACACAGAATCAAGAAGACATGAAGCATCCGAGGGCGCTGGGGAAGAAGGCTGAGGGCACCGCGGCTGCCAGCAGACCCAACACAGCTGTTGGGGGGCAGCCTGAGAAGCAAGAACGGTGAGACTGCCTCACTGACTTTGGGCCTATCAGGAGAGACCAGTCCCTGGAGAAGGAAAGTTTACTTGGTAAAGTTGAGGGGCAGTGTAAAAGAAGGCTTGACTAGAGGGACGAACGCAGTGGCTGCCATGATGGGCGTGAGCATGACCTGTGCGGACGGTGCACAGCTGACCTGGCCTCGGAACCACCTTGACGTCACATAACAACTACCCCTCTCACCACACGTGCTCAGTCTGCGTGCTAAGCAAGGCACCGGAGAAACTGGCTTCCCTGAAGCGGGACGTGGCGCCAGGATGGGAGGAAAGCTTATTAGTAACAGGCGATACGCCGCAGATGACACGACCTTGCTGGTGGACAGTGAGGAGGACTTGGGGCCCTTGCAGATGAAGATCAAGGACGGCAGCCCTCCGTGTGGATGACAGCTCGGTGTCAAGACCCAACTCCTCACCACCGACCCAGAGGCAGCATCGTGACAAGTGGAGAAGAGGGAAGTCATCAAGGGTTTGCCCCTGACAGGCAGGTAAGTGCTCGGAAGATGTGTTTCATTGGGCGAATCCACTGCACAAGACCTTTCTAGAATATTGGAGGATGTTACGGTGAAGTTGCTTTAGAAGGAAGTTACCGTTTGCAGTATTAGAAGCTGTTACATGAAAGGGTAACGAGTGCCTGACCCAAGCCATGGTGTTTTCCATTGCCTCGTATACAGTGAAAGCTGGATCTTGAATGGGGAAAAATGAAGAAGAATCAGGCTGTGGCCCACTGGGACGGAGGTTCAATTCCAGCAGTGGGGCTGGGCCTCCTACTCCCACCACCAGAGAGCAGTGATGCCCCAAAAAAACAAAACAAAAATGAAGAAGAATCGGTGCATTTGAATTGCGGTGCTGGAGAAGCCTATCGGAAGCACTATGGACAACTGAACACTGAAAGTAAAAGGACACTGTTGGATCCTAGAAGGACAGCCGGGTGCTCCCTGGAGGCCAGGATGGCAGGACTTCGCCTCTCCTGCTGGACAGGAGAGAGCAGGCCCTGGGGAAGGAGTCCCGCTGGGTAAGGTGGAGGCAGCAGAGGAGAAGACGGCCCTCACCGAGATGGCCGCATGGACGGGCTCAGGCACAGGAGCCACGGCGAGGAGGGCACAGGGCTGGGCAGGGGGCTTGTTCTGCTGTTCAGGGTCACTATGGGTCAGAGCCGACCAGAGGGCACCAACCAATAACTACCAGCACCTCGACCATAAACACCCTGCACCGCCCCTGCTGCCTTCTCTGAAACGTCCATCTTCAGCTCCAGGGATTGGCTGGAGCCCGCCTTCCAGAGCGAGGGCAGAGAGGAGGGTCCCTGCCTTGAGGCCTTTTCTTGAGAGTGGGGTCTCTCTTCTGACCAGCTC
Organism: Nesogale talazaci; assembly: GCA_004026705.1. Lineage (NCBI taxonomy): Eukaryota > Metazoa > Chordata > Mammalia > Afrosoricida > Tenrecidae > Nesogale > Nesogale talazaci. The sequence continues at coordinate 7,246 of PVJH01026715.1, forward strand.
GGGTGGGGCGGGGGCAGCTGACAACAAGCCGGTGTCTCCTCTTTCAGACGAGGTCCCTCCTGAGACTAGAACGACCTGCCATTGCCCCGGGCCCTCAAGGAGGAGGCCAGTTCCACGTGCCCCTGTGGCTCCCGGGGCCTCCCACGGGGAGCTGCTCCCCACTTACCTTTCAGGGTGGCCTTCTTCAGCACCTTCATGGCGTACAGATGCCCATTATCAGGGCGGGTGACCTTCCGCACCAGGAAGACCTGGGGAGGCAGTGTGGGGGAAGACCATTCACCCCCAACCCCCACTCCTACGCCCCATCCCTTGACCTTCAAGATCCCAGCAGCTCCTCACCCACGGGGCCCTCTCCCCCTCCCCCTCCCCCCAGTCAGGACTTCCTGCCCAGCCGCCAGCAAGCCGAGCACTCACTTTGCCGAAGGAGCCCTGGCCCAGGACCTTGAGGAGCTCGAACTGGGAGGGGTCGGCCTTCTCAGAGCCAGCCTTGACGTGATGTGTGATGGAGATCTCCTGGACAACGCCCTCATCCTGACAGAGAGACAGAGTCAGGCTCGGCGGCCCACACCCCAACCCAAGCCCATGCCCACCCGATGGCAGCAGACAGGGGCCCGCAGACCCACACAGGCCGGCAGCCGGACATGGAGACCGGGGAGGCGAAACTACCGGGGGCTCCCATTCTCCTGCAACACCGGCCCAGGCTGCCCAGACCTGGGGGGTGTATGGGGGGGGGGGGAGGGGATATTGCCGTACTGCCCAGACTGAGCTGAGACCCAGAGGCCTGCAGAGACCCTCCCTGTGGGGTTCCCCTCCCCCTGCTGCCAAGGCTTAGCTTCGCCACAATAGGAAGTAGCGTTTGTTCTTGTCCTGGGAAAGTGGAGCTGAGCCTTGGCTCTTGATGAAGTGGTGGTGGGAGGGCTCCCCGGCGGGTGGGACAGGGCCAAGGCGCACAGCACCCTAAGAGGTATCTTCCCCACCAACCCAGAAGCCTCAGCTCAGGACGCATGGGATAAAGGCCAGCCTCAATGTCCTCCTCCCAAGTGCCCCCTGAGAGGCTCGGGCCACGGCTGGGCTGGCCCGGGTATGCTCTGCCCCGCCTCCAACCCGCCAGCATGGCCCCGAAATGCCTCCCCACTTCCCCAGGAAACAACTCTGGGCAGGGCCCCATCAACCCACATGGCCAGGCCTGGGCCAAGAGGGCCACAGCCTGCCGAGGTCACAGTGGCTGCCCGCGCACCTGCTCCCAGGGCCAGGGCCAAGGCCATGGCCAGGGCAGGTCCAGACCATCTGGGCACACTCACCGAGTCCTGCTGGGGGCCAGAGCCAGGGCCCAGGGCAGGCAGCGAGGGCTGGCTGACCCTGCGGCGCTGCCTCCGGGCCAGCCAGGGGAGCAGGGCCCAAGGCCGCAGCCAGGGCAGCTTGGGGTCCTGCTCCATCCACCCGGCAGGGCCAGGGCACCATGGCAGGAGCAGGCTGTGTCCGGGCTGCCTCGGAGGTGGCCGGGCCCAAGGCGGATGTGCAGGGCGAGCACGGGGGCCGGGCTGAGCCCAGGACCGCCAATCACTCGAGATCTGTGGTTTCCCAGTGGCAAGCCCACACCCTCCCCGAGTTCCTTCCCTCCCCGTCACCCACCCCCAACCCCGACGGCTGAGGACTGCCCTCTGGCCCTCCCCCAGTCTTGGGGTGGGGGTGGGGGGCAGCTGCAAAGGGAAAGCCCTGTCCCAACACAGCTGCTGAGGAAGAGATAGGCACCCATTACACAGCGGTCCCCTTGCCAGACAGGAACTCAACTGCAGAGGCGCCCAGAGGCAGCTAAAGACGGCTCATCGGTGAGGAAGGCACCCAAAGGCAGGCAGTCAGCAGGCGGGGCAGGAGAGGCCCAGACCAACAGGCCCGGGCCGTGCAGCCAATTGGCAGAGACAGGTGGAGACTCCCGGTCAAGAGGAGAAGGCAGAGAGGAGCAGGTCCCCAGCAGGCAGGCAGGGCCACCCCCCGGCAGAGGCAGATGGGGACAGATGCCCCACAGGTAGAGGCAGACAGGAAGCCGTATCTGAGAAGCAGAGGCATCTGGGAATGCACTCTCCACAGGGGCAGGCAGATGGGGACTGGCACCCACCGGGAGGAGGGGGACAGTGACTTGTATCTGCAGAGGCAGATGGAGACTTGCACCCTGCGGGCAGAGGCAGATGCAGACATGCAGCCAACCGGCAATGCCAGATGGGGACGTATGAGGGGGCCTCTAGAAACGTGTGGAATGATGGGATGAAAAGATAATGGAATTTCCCCACGAGCTTTTTGAAGTCCCCGCGTACATGCAGAAGGCAGAGAAAAAGGGGGCCCTGCGTCCGGTGGGAAGAGACAGGTGGGGGATGTCACCCAAAGGCAGACACAGATGGGGCATGGGGTACCAATGTGGAGGCAGACAGGAGTCCCACAGGAGAGGCAGCCGGGGACTCAAGCGGACTGTCGGATGCCCAGAGCAGATGGAATCTGACAGCCACAGCCAGGGAGCAGAGTGGGGGCCCCCAAGGAGGGAGTCAGACTCTGGGCAGAAGGTTCCCACTGTCTCCTGGAGAACAGGTCTGACTGCGAAATGCCCAGACTCAGGAGAGGAGGCCGGCGTGCAGGGCAGCTGGAGCCCTGAGGCGGCCCTGGACGAAGAGCAGGTGGGCGGGCCATCTCCCGAGCGTCTTCTCACGACTCGGACGCTGACCCCACACATCCAACAAGCCCTCTCTCCATTTTCGAGAACCAGGAAGGGAGGCCAAGCGGACGGCGCCTCCGCAGGTTCGAAGCACGCCAGGCTGGCACCTGCTTCCCGCCTGGCCTCGAATGCTGGGAAAGGGTGGCGGGTAAGTCAGGCAGAACCACTTCCTGTCCACCCAGCCTGTCCCTCCCCACCCTCCGCACGACATCAGCCTGGGGACTTCCCACTCCCCGTCGCGACCCTCCAAGAGAGCCCCATCTTCAGGGCACTTTCCCCGAGGGAAGAGGGAGGGGAGGGGAGCAGCCACCGGGAGATGCCCGCAAAGCGGGCCTGTGTGCCCAGGCTGCCCCCAGGAAGGGCAGGCAGAGCCTGGCTCAGAGACATGATGGGGTGGGCCATGGAAACAGCAGCTCCTTCCGCCAAGTCCCCACCTCGCCTGCCTCCGCCTGAGAACGCTCTCTGGGGACAGAGGCAGCCGCCCGGTCACCCCTGGGACAGAACCCTCCCACCCCGCCCTCCCTTGCCCAGCGTCACAGGGCCACGCCTGGCTGGAGGCAGCTCACCTCTGGGCTCACCTTTCTGGGGCAGGGGACTGAGCCTGCCTCTCCCCAGGGGAAGTCTGCCGGGGTCTGCATGGTGGGGCTCTAGCTGGTGGCCAGAAGGCCTTGTCACTACCCTGACTTCTGCTTTTTCAGCCTTCTCAGCCCAGAAGGCAGGGTCCCTGTCCCCCTCCTTCTCACTTCCCCCTCTGCAGGGAGGAGGGACAGCAGATGGGTAAGACTCCTTGCAAGACAGGGACCCTGAAGACCCCAAGGTGGACTCAGATATGCAGGCCGCCCCCTCCCCTGGCAGTGTGGAAGGGAGCCAAAGGCACAGTGATGGGCAGGGGCAGGGGCTGGGGCAGGGGCAGGGGCTGGGGCAGTGCCGTCCGTGTGTTAGGTCGCAGTCTCCAGCTGCCAGGCCCAGGTCTTAGGGGGTCCACGTCCCTCAGACACTCCCTTTAGGGAGCCCCACCCCTGCCAAGGCTAGTTCCAGATGCCCCCAAACCCCAGCCCATACCCAGGCCCCCCTCCCTGCCCCCAAGACCCTGGAACCTGAGCCCTGTCCTGAAGAAGCCTGCCAGCCCAAGGGCCTGGGGTAGACGGAGAGCAGAAGCCCCTAGCCTGCAAAGACCCTGGCTGCCCCCCGGAAAGCCCACACAGAGGACTGGAGGGAGAGGCCAGGGAGGGCCACTAGGGTTGTTCAGGCCCCACCCTTTTGATGTGGCCCCATCTCTTCATTCCCACCAGCACGCCCACAGGAACTGACAAAGGAGCACACTGACTGATCACACACACACACACACACACACACTCAGGCGGCTGGTGGGGAACGATTTCCACAGACATCCCCCCTGTGGAGACCCACACCCAGTGTACACAACCTTCCCTCCCCAGCCTCCTGGAGCTGGTGGCCCACTGCGGGGGTCATGAAAGAGGTTCCCCCAAACTGGAGCTTCCCTCTGCCAGCCCACTCCTCAGGCAGGGCCTGCCCCCCCCCCCCCCTGGAGGCAGCAGACGCGCCTGAGCGGCCAGCAGGGCACAGGAATGGGCAACAGGAAGGAAGCAGTGTCACCTTGGCAGAGGGTGTCTGGAGGGGCTGGCTGTGCAGCCTCTGGTGGTGGGGGTGGGACAAGCCACAGGCCTTTGCTCTGGGCCTCTTTCTCCTCCTAGAAGCACTTCCTCTTTCTTGACTTCCTCCCACAGAGTGAGGGAGAGAAGCCTGAGCCCCTCAGCCCGATCTCCAGCCCCCCCGGCTTCTGTCCTCTGCCGGCCATTGCCTGTCCCTTGGGACACCCCAGCTGGTAGCATGTGCCGAGTCCCGGCCATCCCCCCCTCTGCTGTCCCCCGCTGTCCCCCAATGCATCCCCCAGCATGCCTCTGGACAAGCATGGCGGGGTCCTTACTACCAGGGCCCCTTGTGTGGGGGTCACAGGGTAGTGGGGGCATAGTGGGGGCAGGACACCTCCGATGAACTGTGCCTTCACGGCATGCGGCCATCCTTTCCCACATCTCCGAGCCTTGGCCTTGGTCTTGGCCTGGGTGGGAGGACCCGAGGTCTGATCCACCGGGGAGGCAGGGCCATTCCCATTTCCAAGATGACTCGGGGCTCAGAAAGGCCCCATGGCTCGAGAAGAGTAGTGCTACAAACAAAGTCAAAGTCGGCCTATGCCCAAGCCCCCTCAGAGCAAGGCCTGCCGGCCTCCCCTCTGCACGTCACTCACACCACCGGTCACCCCTCTGCCCCGGGCAGGAGCCTGACACCAGGAGGTACCGGGGCGAAGGCAGACCTGGGCCGTGTCCTGTGGAAGCTTCCCCCCAGGAGCCCCAGTTGTCATTCCAGCAACCCTGACTCACGGAGACAGCCTGGGCACAGACCTGGGCCGCACAGGACTTTCACAGAAGTCAGGTCATTCTCTTGGGCCCCTCTGGGGAGGGGCCTGACCCTTCGACCTTCCAGTTAGCTGCGAACTGTGTTAGCGGTTCATCCTATCCGGGACCTCTCAGGGTGTTGAAGAAACCCCTTGCCCGGCAATGGAGGTACCATCGAATGAAGTATAGTCTGGGCGAGTTTGGGGAAGACCCTCCAGCCTGGAGCAGCCCACCAGTTTGGGAAAAACAGGCCGTGGGCAGGATGAAGGCACGAGGTAGGACACTTCCTGCCTGAGCCTAAGGGTTGGAGCTGGGAATTCCAGGGAAGTGCCAGGCATATCTCTCTCCGTCTGCACCTCAGTTTCCTCCTCTGCAAGATAGAAGCTGGAAGTCCACGTCCTACCCTCGGAAGGCTGCTTCTCGGAGCAAAGTGGACCACACAGACAAAGGGGCCTTGTAAACAGAACCTTTGCGTGTTGTGCTGGGCAGGCCACAGGGGCCACGGGACAGCCACGGGGCCCCAGGTGCTGGAAAGGCGGGCCAGTCCTGCTCTGGCCAGCCTGAGGGAAATCCCCCCCCCCAACACCTGAGGCTCCCCCAAGTCCACAGTCACATCCTGCCCGAGCTCAGGGCAGGGGAGCAGGAGGGATCCGGGAGGGATCAGGGTTTCATAAACAGGAAGAGGGGAGGGGAGGGGAGGGGGGGACGCTCGGCTCTCAAAATAGACCCGCGGGTGCTTCAAAGGGGTCCGGCTCTGGAGACAGCAGAGGGTGTCTGGGGTGCCTGGACCACCCTAGGAAGAGTGGAGCCCCGGGGTCCAGATGTTCTCGGGGTGCAGAAGGCGCCCAGGGAACTCTCAGCCTGGACCTGCTGCCCATCCTGTCACTGCTAGCACCCCAACGACCGCAGCGAGCATGCGTCCAGCCCCACGCTGCCCCCACCCCACTGCGTGCCACTGGCTCTGAGAGACGCTTCCGGTTGCCTCTGCTGTCAAGGGAAGGGGATCTGAGGCTCTGAGGCGCCAGCCTCTCACCTAGGAACTGAGTTCCCCAAACACACAGCATCTGAACTGAGGGTGCCTGGCTCCGCAGTTCCCTCCCTGCTCCTCCTAGTGCCAAGGCCTGTCCGTCAAGCCCTAGGAAAAGCCAAAAAGATGGCCCCCAGCCCACCCATCTCCTCCTGCTCGGCTACTCATAGCCATGACCATCTGTCACAGGGCCCCCCGCTCAGCCGCGTGTTCCGGTGTGGCCGCGGGCTCCCCCTGAGAGGTACATGTGAGGACACCTGTGCTAGCAGGAGTGCAGGCTCCGTGCCCGCAGACGCGCTCAAACAGCGCTCCTATCTCCACCCTTCCCTGCAAGACAGGGAGTTCTGGGAGGGGGGGAGCAAGGAGGAGGGGAGTTGAAATTCTTCTGGGGTCCCCTAGGGCCACCACCAGGTGCACTGAAGCTAAGACTTCCCAGGCAGCTGCCAGCCCCCTGTCCTTCAAGAGAGGCGGGGCTCCAAGCCCAGGCTGAGCACCCACTGGAGGTGGATGGGCCGAGGGCAGGATGCCGGGGACTCTAAGAACCCACAGCTCCTTCCTTCCAGGTTCAGGGTCCCCTGGGCAGGGCAGAGTGGGGGGCTCTGAGGTCAAGCAGACCTCTATTTGATCCTGACTCCATCACCCACTGGCCACGTGACCTTGGGCGTCCGTGTCCTCGACGCTCACCGGAAGGTCGGCAGTTCAAACACACCAGCTGCTTGTCTCGTCCAGAGACGCATCCCCAAGAGTCAAGCGACTCGGCGGCCGGGAGCTGAGCGGCACTCTCGGGTCCCCAGGTCGATGGCGCAGTGGTTAAGCACTCAGATGCTCCCAGACGGGCAGTCCACTGCGCCCCCTCGGTGTGGCGGTCTGCTCCTGTGAGGCTGACAGCCCCGGAGCCCTGCAGGGTCCACGCTGAGTTGCAACTCCCAGACTCAGCTGCATCTGACACGGCCGCCCTCTAAGGCTCGCTACTCCTGTCAAGGTTTAAAGTCTGGAGCCAAGGAAGGGGCCGCTCCCCAGACAGGGCCTCGGAGTCAGCATGGAGGTGGTGGCGCCCGAGAAGGGCCAGGCCTGGGCGAAGCTCATCTCTTCTCCCCATCCCACCCCGCTCCAGTCCGGCCTGTCCTTCCTGAGATGGGCCTGTGGCAAGCTCCAGGGATCTGAGGTCAGATGCAGTGCCCTTTCTCCCAAGCAGCTCTCAGGATAGAAGCTGTGCCCCAGATGGAAGCCCCCCACACCCCCCAAGCTCCGCCGCACCTCCCCACAGAACTTCAACCCCAAGCCTGGCTCATTCTGCTTCTTCCACAGAGGGCTCCGGCCGCCCGTTCTGTTGCTAGGCAACCAGAGGCAGCTATTTGGTGGACAGACAGTACAGACAGGCAGCCGAGGAGACACACACCCAGGGGATCAGTCTAACCACTCAGCCTGACCTCTGCTGGCCCAAGGTCTTCAGTGCAGCCAGCAGAGGCCTGGTGGGAGCCCACTTCTCTGCTCCTGCCCAACTCCACCCGGCTCAGGTCCCTTATCTGGGTGGCTGAGTCAAAGCCAACAGCACTCCTACCCTATCTCAAAGGTCCCCTTTATGGGGTGTTCCATGTCCGGCTGGCCCGGGAGGGCGGGGTACTGGCAAGAGGCGGAGCTGGGCCACACGCTGAGCAGGCCAGCGAGGGCACGGAAGAAGGCCTCTGTGGGCCAGGCGGGTACCACCTTAGACATCCTGCAAGTAGAAGAGGCAAGAGGTGGGCGCTGTGAAGACTCAGCGCTTCTGGTCACATGGTGTGGGTGGAGCCAGGACTTGAGCCCTGTTCTGCTCCTGAGTCCATGCTCTGCCCAACTCTAGGCGCCTGTCAGTCCCTCCTATGGTTCACAGCTACCCCCTGGGCTGGGGCGGGGGGCGGGGAGGCTTTCCCAGAGAGGAGGCCAAGGACAGGAGTGCCACCCAAGGTCCTACAACTAGCATCTAGCCACTGGGGCTTTGGAGTGGCACAGGAGACCAACAAGAGGCGAGAGGCTGAGGGAAGGGGCCAGGGCAAATGGAAGACGGAGCAGCAGTAAGGGGGCAAACCTCAGGTCAGGAGGGGGCCACTGAGAAATGGCTGGGCCCCCGTTACGCTTGAGAGACCATCAGATTTCCTCCAGTGCCGTCAGGCCCAGGGGAGGGCAGGCCTAAGCCCAGCCCCTCCCCCTCACACCAGCGGGAGCAGCAGTGAGCAGCAGTGAGACCGGCAAGGCGGCGGCGTCCTGGCCTGGTTGATGAGTAACCAGCCTGACTCTGCTGCTAACCCTTCCTGGGGCGCGCCTCCAGCACAGGACGTTGTAGCAAGTGGCTCTGGGGCCACAAGATGAGACAGGGTCACAATGGGAAGGCTGAGCTAGGTGGTGAGGGGCGGGGAGGGACGTGAGAAGCCAGGACTCTCCGTCTAGGAGGGGTGAAGACAGCTTTGCCCTCTGAGGCCCTGCAGACACTGTCCCCTCACCCAGTCACTGGCCCAGAGTGCTGGCCTGGTTCTCACCTTGGATGGCTCCAGTCCAGCTTCTTCCCCCAGGGCCTGGCCATTCTGGAAAAGAGAGAGGGGGGACACTGTCAGAACGCACAGCTTCGAACAGAGACCCCGTGTGGCAGCCCTTGACTTGGCAACTCCCAGCTCTCGGGGAAGTGGTGGTGGTGGGGACAGCTCTGAATGGATCCCCCCTCCCCTGTCCCTCACCACTTTCACGAGGGCTGGAAACAGAGGCAGGGGCTCCTCGTCCTGCAAAAGCCCCTCCTCAGGGACCCAGCATCCCCCCTCGTCTTCTTGGCCCAGCAAACACCTCAGTTTGTTGTTGTTTGGGGGGGATGGCATCACTGTCCTCTGGTGGGAATAGGAGGCCCAGCCTTGCTCCTGGAGAGCTGCTGGAATTGAACCTCCATCCCAGTGGGCCGCAGTCCCGCACACAACCACTACGCCACTGGGGCTCAGGCCCACCGCAGTTTTTGAAGACGCTTTAAATATCACCTCCAGGTGGGGCTCTTCTGTGACCTGGTACAGACTAGTGGACCCCACGAAGCTTCGGTCCTGTAACTCAGGAATGACGACGCCTCCTCCAGCCCCGAGACCCTCGCCCGTGAGAGTGGCCAAGTGCAAGGAGGAGTCCCCACCCAGAGACGGTGACTGGTCTGGCCCTGCCCCATTCGGGGACCCCCACCCTGCACTTGCCAGACAGGAGGACCCCTGGCTCCTTCAGTGGACCACACACCCCACTTCACACACAGACCTGCCCTTTCCCATGAGCAGGAGCCCCAGGAGGTGGGGGGGGGGGGGAGCAGCTGCCCTGTTCTCGGTGAGCTGCGGCCACAGGCTGGACACGGGGCGTGAAGCCTCGTTCTGTGACCCCAGGTAACCCCAGGATGGGGCTGGGCGGGAGGCTGACTCCACTGAGGAGGAAATGGAGGCTGGACCGGCCCAGGGATGAGCCCCAGGTCACACAACTGGTAGGTAAGGGCTTAAAGCCTGGTCTCTTAGGCACCCAGGGGATACTCAAAAAGGCCTGCCTGAGCCCCTGGCTGGTCCAAATGGCTAATACACCGAACTGCTACCAGAAGTGGGAGGTTCACATCCACGCAGGCGCACCTTGGAAGAAAGGCCTGATCATCTGCTGAAAACAAAAAGCCCCCAGTCATCGCCACTGGATGGAACACCGTCCTGCTCTGACCCTCGCGGCCACCACCCGATGGCCACGGCAACATTGCAGCAGGGGAAATGAGAGCGAGTCCCCACAGGGAAATGTCCTTCAGGGAGGAGTGGAGCCCTGGGTCCTGCCCCCGCCCCCCAACCAGGCAGTCCTGTCCCCAGAATGAACACACGCTGGAGGCAGCCACACCCAGCCCATCCCTGTCCTGCACAACCGACCCTCTCTGGATCCAGGGAAGCTGAACAGCGTGGACCTCATTCCTCCTGGCACAGCAGGACTGGGATAAAACGGCTGGCCCCTGCCTGGGGCCGGTCAAGGCACAGGAGCCAAGATCTGAGTCCACAGAGCAGCTGTGCCCTTCCTTGGCAGCAGCAGGCACACCTGTGCTGCCCATTACATAATCTCTCCTGGCCCCTGGCATAACGCCCCTGCCACTCCCAGGACATCCTGCCCCGTGAGCCCCCTTAATGCCTCCTAATCCTCCCCAGAGGCCGCGTGCTCTTCGGGGGCCCTCACACACAGCCCTCTCTCAGCAGCCTGGACCGGGTGGGGGTGGAGGGGAGGTGGTGACGCCTTGCCTCTGCAGATCGAATGCCACCACAGGTGACCAGGGCAGCCTCCATGGCAGTGCCCTGGGCCCAGCCCTCCGATTCAAAATCCTCATGCTTCCTGCACTCAAGCGGGAGCTTTGCGCCTGGTTTACAGGGCCCTCCACGGCCTGCAGACCGAAGGAAGTCCCAGCTCCTCAGCATGGCCTTCAAGGCCCGCATTGCCAACTGCCCAGCAGGGTGTTTCAAAAACGGGTTCTGGAACCTGACCCTGGGGGGTTGGGATCCCAATTTCTACCACACGCATGCCCCTGAGAAGGCCGCATGCCCCTGAGAAGGCCGTGCCGCTTCCTGGGACCTGCGTTGTCTCATAAGTGCCCTGGGGGTAAAAGACGTAAACGGAAGTCCCCTACCATGTCAGGAAGGGGGGTGATCAAGAAGCCCGGGCAGCACCACCCGCGAGCCTCGACAGACCTGCTGCATCCGCAACAGCTCAGATGCCCTCCCGCCCTGTTCTCCAGCGGGGCCGCTTGTCGTCCTGTGGCGGCCGGCACGTTGCTACGATGCTGGCGGCGGTGCCAGCCGTGATGCAAAATACCAGCAGGGTCCTCATGAGGGACCGGCTCGAGTGAAACTTCCAGACTCAGACAGACTAGGGAGGAAGCACGGTGATCTACTGGTGAAAATCGGCCCCTGGGAGCCTTCCCAGGGCCAGAGAACATGCTCCAGCTGGCTTGGTCACGTCTGTGCGGGCGCGTGCTGTCGGAGGGCAGCGTGCCTGCCGGGTGAAGCGGAGGAGCCCGCCGGGGCAGGGGAGACCCTGAGGGAGGTGGGGGGGCAGCACAAAAGCTGAGAGTGGAGCCTGAAGATGCAGCAACCGGCAGGGCGGCCCAGGCTGGGCAGCACCCCACTCTGGGGGGCCCAAGATGGCCAGCTGTCGGCGTGGACGCCCCAGGAGCCATCCGAGCGTCCTGGAACTCAACCCAGTCACCGGAGCCCGGAGCCGCCAGCGCTCTCACGTGTCCCAGCACATGCGGGGCGGAGGGGGGGCTCCTTCCACCATGAAAAACCCCGGGCATTGCTCCTTTGTCCACCGCTGGTCTTTTGGGACCCCCTTCACACGTCCCCTCTTCTGACCACACAGCCTCACCGGCGTCTATTCTCCCTCCTCGTGCCCCGACAGCGTGGCCCCCACAGCGGCTGCCCCATCTGTCTCTCGGGAACCCAGCCGAGGGACCACAGGGCTGCTAGTCCCACGAAGGTTAAACCCAGCAGGAGGCCTTGACGCCTCTGTGACTCCTGTTTTCCAGAGGCGGCTCGGAGGGTTAGGGAACATATCTACGGTCCCTCAGCAAGCAGGTGCCCCAAGTGGGACAGAACCCAAGGCACGTGGCTGCAAGGCTGGGTCCCCCGAGATGGAGAGGCAGCAGCAGCGGCATTCACAGAGGTGTGGGGTTACCACGCCGGCCCCTCTCCCCGCCACCCTGTGAGGTCCTACATTGAGTGGCCCACCTCCCAAGGTGCTGCCTAACACACAGGTCTCCAGAAGGAAATGGGCAGCGCTGAAGAAAGGACTAGGGGTACGGAGAGGCCCCCCTGGCGAACGCCCCTCAGGCCTGGGCGCTGCGTGGGGTCGCCACAAAGGCACGGCCTCCAGTTCGGGCTCTGGTCTCTGCAGAGAGCTCGGGCTCCCCTGTTCACGGCTGCAGTCCGGTTGCTTAGATGGGACTTGGCACAGGGCAAGTGCTCAGTAAATACTTGGTGAATGAATAAAAGGAGACAATGACGCTGCCCTTACAAGGCAGTGAAGAAAGGCACAGCGACAGGCCCCTGGGCCTCTGGGAGGGGACCCTCTCTCCTTGCTTTCTCTCCGAGAGCAGTCTCTGGCTGCCCAGGGCCCGGCAGCTTGGTCTGGAGAAGAGCGAGCCAGGGCCACGGCTGTGGCTGCGGGACAGCAGATGGAGGGAGGCAGCACGTGCCTGCAGGCAGGAAGTAGGCTCAGGAACCGGCTTCAGATCCCAGTCTTGGCAGCCCTGCATGCTGCTGGGGGCCAGGGGCCAGGTGCCAGGGCCGGCCAGCCCCAGCAACGGCCAGCCCCTTGGCCGAGGTTGGACGCAGGCCCTGCGGGGTGAGGACCTCTGCCAGTATCCGGAGTACCTTTCACCTGGGCCCTTCTGACCCTGGCTCTTCTTCAAAGCCGGCGGAGGGTGACCTGAGCGCGGGGATTCAGTTCCGGCGGGCGCTCCAGAAAACGGAGGCTGAAATCCCTACTTTGAAACTTGTGAGGATTACCGGGTTGGTGGCAGGGAGCAACCGACAGGGCTGGGCCACGATAAGGTGAGTGCTTTCAGCAGGGCCCAGGCCCAGGTGGAGTCCTCAGCCGCATTTCCAACGGCTCTGCCCCACCTGAGCCGCACCCTGCCTCCCAGCAGCCCATTTCAGCAGCGTCACAGGAAGGGCAGCCCAGACCCAGGCCTCTGCCATATGCTCCAACTCATCCCTGGCCTCCCTTGCCCGCCTCCTTCCAGGCTGGGAGCTGTCGGCCGGGCGCCTGTACCTGCAGGTCAGGCCGCTGTATCGCTTACATGTTACCTGGCGAAGAACAGCGAGGCCCTGTTCTCCGGTGAGAACAGACCAACCCTGGCTCTGGCTGCTCCAGTTACCCAAACAATAACACCCAGGCGGCTGGTACACCCATGGGGGAGTGGGGGAGGGGGAGGTCTGGTAGGGGGCAGGCAGCTATGGAGGTGGGGGGAACTGCACCCTACCCACCTTTCCCCAGACCCGAGAGGCAGAGGCAGGAACCCCTCCCTCACTCCCGGAGAAAAAGAGGCTCGGAACGCGTGAGGACAGATCAAGGGTCATACACATAAGCCCCCGCCTATCGACGGGAATAAACTAGTCTTTCTTCACAAAAGTCAGGTGTGGCAGTCCTCGGAAGGGAGACCGGTTTCCCTGTCCACCCAGCCCCCCAGGGAAGCCTGCTCCTGCCCCAGGATCCCCCAGGGGAAGCAGGAAGTGGTGCCCTCGCCTGAGCTCCTGGAAGCCCTCCCTTCCTCCCTCCTGCACAGCCCACGGGAAGTCCTGGGGCTATATCCTCTGGCCTCCCTGCCCTACCTCATTCAGGGAGGCCAAGGTCGCAGGGGCGTGGCTGGGCAAAGAAGTCCACCTCCTGCCCCCAGGAGAGGGGAGGGTGGGGGGCAGGCAGGGCTGCACTGGACAGTGCCCCTCACCTCCCGGGGGAGTCAGCCAGCCCAGAGCCTGTAAGGAGCCATGGCAGTCCTCTGGAGCGATTGACTTCACATGGGGTACCTGAGTCTCCCACGAGCGCCTGCCACCCTCCACCCTCCCATCCCTAGCCTCTTTAAAGGGGCAGTGGGAAAGATACACACATACCCCCCCCCCCCATCTGAGAGCCTAGGAGTCAGAGCACACGGGTTGCCCCAAGTGGGAGAGAGGATTGGGATAGAGGACCCGGCCTGTGGGGAGGAGGTGCAGGTGGAATTACCTGAGCCCCAGACTTAGCCCATTCTCCTTGCACCGCTGGGGGCAGGTGCCCTGAAAGTGGGCCTATCACCTCCCAGTTCAGGGGCCTGCCCTGGACCCTAGGCACCAAAGGGCATTAAAGGGTGCAGGAGCTGGCCTGTGACCCATGGAACAGGCCAGAACTGCTCGGAGACACTGGCAGGCGGAGGCCAAATGCCCCAAGGCCCAGCCATTTCTACAAGAAAGCGCCCAAGACAGGCCCCGGCCCCTGCCACGCCCCCTCCCCAATAATGTTCCCAAGGTCTGAGACTCCCCCCACCCCCACCCCGTCTCTTCTCCGGAGGCTCGCCTAGGGCTATGGATGTCCTCTGGTGCCAGCGTCAGGATGAAGAGGGCCAGGAGTCCCAGCCTCAGATGGGCCGTGTCACCTCACACTGCATAGGGGATAGGAGCGACGATCCTTCCAGGGGCAGCGGCCAAGCCGCGGGAGCTCTTTGGTGCAGGCAGGGGGTGTACTGTGACTCTGGTTTCGGTAGAATCCCCCGTCCTGCCCGCGCCAAGGGAGTCTCCACAGCCCCCCCACTGAACCCAGGAAGGGTTCAAGGTGCGTGTGGCCAGGAGGACCCGACCTCAGCGCGCCGCCAATGTCCTTCTTTTGCTACTGAGGGTACTCGGCGCTTGGGGGAACTGTCCCTGGCGGGCACACGCGCGCGCGTACACACACACACACACACACACACACACACACACACACACGGCACTGGGGTAGGCGTGGAGAGCGAGAGTAAGCGGAGATCAGAGGACACTTGCGCCCTCGAGGGCGCCCGCCAAGCCGCCGCAGCGGCGAGCCCGCCGCCCGCCCCGCCCCTGTGGGGACCCGTGCAGGCCGGCGGCCGGCGCCCGTCCCCCGGCCCGCTCACTCACCTCCGGGTCCAGCGGCACCAGCTCCATGAGCGGCCAGGGCTCCTTGAGCTGGGCGAGCGGCATCGCGCCGCTGCCCGGCCACCCACGCTCGTCCCGCGGCCCGCTGCGCTGCCCCGGGGTCCCCGGGTCGCGGGCTCTGCGTGCCCGAGCCTTCGCACCCCCCGCGCCCCCCGGGCTCCGGCTGGGCCGTCCGCCGCCGCCACCGCCGCCGCGGCACTCGCACTCCGGCTCTTTCCGTCACCCGGCGCCGCCTCGCCCATTGGCTACCTGCGCGGAGGGCGGGGCCGCAGAAGCCCCGCCCCTGCCCCCGCAGCGCGGCATTCCCGGCGCGGACCCCAGCAGCCCCTCCCAGTGCGGGCAGCTCCGGCCCCGCCCCCTCCAGGAGCCCCCAGCTCCGGCTGGGCTCGGCTCGGAAGAGGTCCTCGGGGCTCCGCCCTCCCAAACCTTGCCGGGTCATCCCCCGCCCACCCCACCCCCCCTCACCTCCCCTTCCCACCCCACCCCACTCTCGCTCTGTCCAAGCCTGGGATTGGGTGGGAGGACAACCGCCCTCCACCCCCATCCCCACCTCCCCACTTTGCCCATTTAAGAATCTCTCTTTCCTTGCCGGAGTAGAGAAGCCCACCAATCCACTAGCCCTGTGTTTGTCACGGGCCTGACCTCTCCAGGAGCTTCAAGGGAGACTGGGCTCTCATTTGCCCCAGTCACTCACCGCCCCAGCTCCTGGGGAGCGCAGCCCACAAGCCCCATCCTTTACAGGCTTCTGCCCGGCACAGAAACCCACGCGGGGCTCTCTCCCGGGTCCCACGTCCCAGGCTGGCGCGAACTCTTCTGCCCCCACCAGCAGGGAGGGCCTGGAGTACCCCCGAGTGATTGCTTCCTACACATTTTTGGTAATTTGCGCTTGATGGTGTCCTATCACTTGAGGCCGCACCTTATAAGCTAGGCTGGCCTGAACTCTCTGCAGCTGCCCAGCTCTGCGCTGATTTGGGCTTGGTTTGCCTCAGAGGAGGGCAGAGCCCAGACTCTCCGGATCTCACCGGGCCTTTGGTGAGGTGAGCTGGAGTGAAAGCAGGGGCGTGGGGAGGATCCCCCTGGAGAGACAGTCAGCCCCCACCTAAAGAAGTCTTAGAGGCGGGGGACGAGGGGGGGGCAGAGGGGAGCGCGGGTGGGCGAGCCGTATTCACAAGTGCAGAGCCTGGGGAGGATATGGCTACTGAGCTTCTGGTGTGGATGACTGGCCAGTTATTTGCAAAGCTCTTCCTAAGCAGAGCAAAGGAAAAGAATGTTATCAAAAACCTCCTGCAAGCTAAGCTCTGCCAACATGTGATTGTCTTCAATCCTGGTGGAATCTTGAAACAGGCTCAGAAAGATAAGTGACATGCCCAAGGTCACAGCTGGTTGAGATCAGGATGGAGTTGGAAAGAATTTATGTGGCTGGCTATTTCTCCTGGATCCAGACGCCCCCCCCCTCCCCTCCCATACCTTTCCCAGGTAGGACCTCAGTTGTTGATCGAAATTGAGTTTTCAGTTGGAAGGACTTGGGATCTAACAAAGGGTTGGGATCCGGTGGGTTTGACTCCCAGCTCCGCCACTTCCTTAACGTTGGCTAATGAGTTTTATGTCTCTAGACCGCAGTTTCCTTATCCGTGAAATAGAAATTACAATCCTGGTCTTTCAGGGATGTGGGGGAAACTGAGTTCCTTCTAATTCAATAAGTATCCCTGGGCTGTGTATGACCCACCAGGGCCTCTTGTGTAAGCCAGGCCCTCTCCTGCATGCTGAAGACACGACAGAGTTCCTGCTCCCTTCCATTCATTGGAGAGATGAACAATGATAGCTAACATTAACCTGGCCCTTACTGTGGCCCAGGCATTGTTAGAAGCCCTTCACAGGTCTCACCGAAGTCAATCATCACAGCCAAATTCTCAGGGAGGTGCTCCAGTGTAGAGACAGTGAGATGGGGGACAGGGCTGGCAATGACTTCTCTTGATGACATCCCCCCTCCCTGGTGAGTGCAGATGAGGGAGAAAGGGCAGACAGTCCTGGACCAGGGTGACCATTTCCTGGTTTGGTCCCCTGGGTGTCATTTGTAATGTCCCAATCCCTGCTGCTCGGGGCTGAAGCGTGATATTTGGAATATGTTGCTGTGAGGTATCAGGGAGTCGGTTCTGACCCATAGCGACCCCACGCACGACAGAACCAAGCACAGCCCCGTCCTGCGCCATCCCCACGACAGTTCTCAGGAACCATGTCTGAGCCATTGCTGCGCCACTGCCGGTCCATCTCACAGAGGATCTGCCTCTTCCTCACTGCCCCTCTACTTCATCATGCTTAGCACATATGTAAGACTTTTTGTTTTTTTAGAATATATATTTTTTATTAAATCATTTTATTGGGGGCTCGTACATTGTTTTTTACAATACAGAAATAAGCATGCTGTGCCAAGCACCTTCACATGTCCGCTGCTGTTATCATTCTCCAATCATCCGCCTTTCCCCTTGAGCCCTTGATATCGGCTTCCCATCTTCCCCCTCTTCCCCTGCTCTCCTCCCCACCAACCCTCAATACTTTATACATTATTATTGATCTGTCATATCTTACACTGCCCGACCTCTCCCCCAACCCTCTCCTTTGATGCCCGTCCTTCAACGAGGAGCTTCTGTGTGTGTCCTTGCAGTTGGTTCTGTCTCTCTACCCCAGCTTCTCTCCACCCTTTCAGCAGCTCCAATCTAACCACTGACCTGAAGGGGCTCACCCATCCTGGTTTCCCCATATCTCCAGCTCCCCTCCCTACCAGTGTACCTTCTCCAGTCCATCTGGATTTGTAAGGTAGAGTTGGGACCATGATAATTGGGGGGGAGGACGGCTTCAGGAACTAGAGGAAACTAGTGTGTGTCATCACTGCCCGGCTGCCCCTTGACTGGTCTGTCTCCTCCCCATGACTCCCCCCACCCCCTGCCCAGTGGGCCTTAGGTCCCCACCCTGCCCTCCCCCTCATTTGTAATGATGTGATTCTTGTTTCTTTGATGCTCAATATCTGCTCATATGTAAGACTTTTTTTAAAAAAGAGTTATTTGAAATTCAAGTTTATCTTGGCAGCTTGGATTTGTATCTTGCTCACTTTAATAGCCTTACTCAGGGCACCGGATAGATGGCACAGAGATGCCAGATTCCAGTTTTGCAGCTGGCCACACTGAGGTTAGACTTGGGAAGTGCCCCTGAGACGCAGAGAATGAGGCAGAGGGCTGAATGAAGGAGCTGGGCAGATGGCAGGAGTGGGGGTAGGGAGGGGAACATAGAAATGACGTTGCCTGCCTTCTGCCCCCTTCCTAAGGCCCTTGGCCTTCTTCCTTCCCCCTCTCAAAAACAAAACAAAAACATTTCCTATTAAATTTAACATCTCCATTTAAGGGTTGAGTACCTGACTGTGCTTTCCTATACCGTGTTCATATCCTGTGGGGCATTAGGGAGCCTGTGGGCTGTGCTGGAAAGAGGGGAGGCCTGAGGACAGGTCACCTTGCCCATCTGCAGGGGAGGGATAGCAGTCCCTCAGCAGAGATTGGCAGAGACCATGGCAGGGCCCACACAGCTGCTGCTGCAGCCTCTGCCCACAGGTTGCCCACCTCCCTTTAGACTCCAGCCGCTCTGCCCGGCCTCAAGACCGATTCCCTCTTTCTCAAGCCGACTCACCTCCTGGATCAGTTCCTCCAGGATGTCTTCCCTCGCACCCCCAAAGTTACATAGGCCCATGTCGTTGCCGTTCGTAGGAGCCATGGAGTTAAATTAGACTCAGGCTGACCCATATGACAGAGCAGACCTCTCCGCAGGAGCAAGCACATGCCAATGCAGCCGTTGCTACAAGTACAGCTCTGTGACCGTGACTCCATTCTGAGTCAGACCACCAGGCTCACCCGCCTTTGCTGAGCCGTTCCTCCCTCATCAGCATAAGCCTATTGCTCCCCAACGTTCGTTCCTATCTCATCTTTCCAGGTTTCTGGAAACCTCTAACCTTCCTGGTGACTGATGTTGATCTGATTCCACGCAGGCACTCCCCGCCATCGAGTCCCCAGTGACTCACAGCAGCCAGACACGGAGGGCTCAGCAGAACAGCCCTTGTGGGTTTCTGAGCCAGTAACTCTTCATGGGAGTTGAAGACCCCGTCCTTCTCCCGCTTGGTTCCATATAACCAGATCATAGAATGATATTCGAATGATATGATTCTCTATATAGAAAACCCCAAAGGGTCTACAAGAAAACTAGAGCTAATAGAGGAATTTAACAAAGTTTGGGGCCGCGTGGTCAATCAACAAAAGTCAATTGGGTTTCTTTCTACCAGAAATGAGAAATCTGACAGGGAAATCAGCGTAGGACTCCCGTTTACAAAAGCATCTGAGGGCTGAGCCCCGGTGGCGTAGTGGTTGTGTGCGGGACTGCGGCCCACTGGGACGGAGGTTCAATTCCAGCTCCACGGAGCAAAGGCTGGGTCTCCTATTCCCACCACCTGAGGGCAGTGATCTGCCCCCCCCCCCAAAAAAAGAGTATTTCATAATTATTTTGAAAAAAGAATAGACTTGTTTGAATTTTGGTGCTGGTGAAGAATTTTGAAAGCACTATGGACTGCCCAAAGAGCAAACAAACACATCTGTCTTGGAAGAAGTACAACCAGAGTACGCTCCTTAAGAGTCAAGGATGGCGAGACTGGGTCTCGTGTACTTTTGACATGTGACCGGGAGACACTAGTCCCTGGGGAAGAGCCGCGTGCTTGGTCAAGTACAGGGCAGTGAAAAAGGAACAACCTGACGGAGACGGATCAACACGGGGACTCTGTAGATTCAAGCATCAGCACAGCCACGAGGCTGGGGTAGGCTCAGGCCCTGTCTCCTCCTGTTGTACATTGGGTGGCTGTGCCTCAGAACTGACTTGAGCACACCTAACAACATTATGCTGACAGAGAATACAGTCGGAGGAATCTGATTTAAGCATACTACCTCGCTAAAAATAAATCAGTAAAAATAAGCATACTGTGGGGGCTGAGCCCCGGTGGCGTCAGTGGTTGAGTGCGGGACTGCGGCCCGCGGGTTTGGTGGTTCAAATCCAGCGGCGGCTCTCAGGAGCGGCACTGGGTAGCGCCCACGACCACCAGAGGCAGGGATGCCCACAAAAAACAAACAAAAGAAAGCATGGTGTATCGCTCCAGTCATCTACCATAGATATGTGGGCGTGTTTCTGACTCGTAATTATATTCCCTTGGTCTCTGCGTCTGTTGTGATGCCAGACTGTTTTGACTACTGCAGCTGTGTGGTGGCGGTGTGGCTTTTGTCGTTGCATACCATTGAGCCGATTCCGGCACATGGAAACCTCTGTGTGTCAGAACAAAGCATTGCCGGGTTCCACCGGCCTCACGTTGTGGTTTGTTTGGGCCCCTGGTTTCAGCCACTGCATCGATCCAGCTCATTGGGTCTCTTCTTTTGGGCCCATCCTTTACTTCATCAAACATGGAGGCTGAAAGGGCTGAGCCCCGGTGGCGTAAGTGGTTGAGTGTGGGACTGCGGCCCGTGGGCTTGGCGGTTCAGATCCAGCGGCGGCTCTCAGGAGCAGCCCTGGGTAGCTCCCATGACCACCAGAGGCAGTGATGCCCATAAACCGAAGGAAAAAAAAAATCTGAGCACAAACATGGAGGCTGAAGATAAGTTCTCTCAGAGGTTCATCTGTCTCAGCCTCTCTAGGATGCCTTCCTAGGGAAACTTCTGGGCCATTAAACTCAAGACAGAGAAGCCAACCCGGAAGTTTATGAGGCCGGTCTTTTGGCATTCCAAAGGGCTGATCTTGATAGATTGTTTGAAGGACTCAGGAAGAACACAAGGGCTAATTGTGAAAACATTTGGAGAAATTTGAAAATCGAGTGGGTGAGAAAAAGGTCAGGAAAACTGTATCAAGGACAGTTTACCCAAAAGAAAAAAAAAGTGAAGGGAACATACACTTGAACTTCGCCTCTGGTGAGTCCCCCTCCCTCCATAGACCAGGCATGTAAACAGCCTTGCTGTCCGACAGGCTACACTGGGACTTGGATGATTACAGATGCAGTTAGGTGAAAATTTAACACCTTATCGTTTGATCCCTCTTTTGACCTCTTGTAAATGTGTTCTAGTTTTTAATATTTTCCAA
This sequence comes from Nesogale talazaci, assembly GCA_004026705.1. Lineage (NCBI taxonomy): Eukaryota > Metazoa > Chordata > Mammalia > Afrosoricida > Tenrecidae > Nesogale > Nesogale talazaci. The sequence continues at coordinate 28,189 of PVJH01026715.1, forward strand.
TTGAAGTTTCTCTCTGTCTTTGTTATGCTGTTAACTTTGTTTTTTGTTTTTCTGTATATGCAGGATAGGTAAATCTAACAGAAAGTAACTATATTAATGGTTTCTTATGGATGTGATCGGCAGGTTATGGGGAACTAATGACAAAGAGCCCAAGAGAGAAAACATGTCCTAAAATTGATCGTGGTAATGGTTATGCAACTCTTTCTGATATGATTGAAATATTGAATTGTGTGATATGTGGGCTATGTGTCAATAAAACCTTTTTTTGGGGGGGGGGGGGCATCACTGCCTCTGGTGGTCGTGGGCGCCACCCAGTGCTGCTCCTGAGAGCCGCCGCTGGATCTGAACCGCCAAGCTCGCAGGCCGCAGTCCCGCACTCACCCATTTACGCCACCGGGGCTCAGCCCCAATAAAACCTTTTTTCAAACTGCAGCAAGATTTCCCCCCACCATGAGTATGCATTTGCTCACTCTTCCAGGGTAGCAAGGACAGTCCTGCAAGAATTTCACTGGGAAATCTCACTTCCCCCTCATCTTAGCCCTGATTTTGTCCCTTCCAATCTCTTTTTAGTCTCCAAACTCAAAGAACACTGAAAAGGAGCACGGCTGAACCCCTCGAGGACAGCCCGACTTCCCTCTCCGCGTGGTGTGAGTGGAGGAGCACAGAGTTAGTCAGAGAAATGTTCCACATGGAAGCATCATTTTCAGAAATGAACAGACCTACTGGAAAGGGGCGTCACAAAACAATAGCTTGGTGTCTTCATATTTTTTGCTTACTAAAGGTTTCTGTGATTTTTAATCAATTCCCTTTATTTTTAAACATTTTACTGTAAATCGGGTGAAAGGTTGCAGACCAGGTCAGTTTTCCATGAACAATTCATACACATTGGGTTTCATCACATTGAGTACAATGCCCACAAAGTTCCAGCACTCCACACACATCCGTCCGTCCTCCTTGTGTCCCCTGTGCCAGTCCTCCTCTTGTCCTCGTCCTTCTGAGCTCGTCCTTGAAGGCAGGTCAACGCTGCGTTGCTTTCATCGCAAACGGTTGACGATCCTACTGAGGTGTGCATGGTTCATTCATGTTATCATTCCCCTCCACACACCTGTCTGTTGTTTGGCTGAAGTTGAGTCCTGGGGTGAGTTCATGTCCAGACCTGAAGGTGTCTAAGGGCCGGAGTCTCAGGGCTTCCATGTGTCTGTCTCCGACCAAGCTGTGTGTGGCCAGGGAGATGTGCTTTCTGACTCACCCTCCTACACATATGAACAATGACAATAGACGTCTAGAGATGGAGTTTGCTAGCATCGCCAGGGGCAGGAGGAAGGAAGCAGGAGGTCATTAGGATGGAAAACCGCACGGGTGAAGGGGAGGGCTCCCCAACTGATGACTGTCACTGCTGTCTATAGGTCGTACACCTGTGAAAAGTTAAATTGCCAAA